>VSMD01102484.1:0-39196 GCA_008750895.1 Mirza zaza | reverse complement strand
AGGTCAGGAGTTCAAAACCAGCCTGAGTGAGACCCCATCTCTACTATAAAAATAGAAAGAAATTAATTGGCCAACTAATATATATATATAAAAAAATATTAGCCGGGCATGGTGGCGCATGCCTGTAGTCCCAGCTACTCGGGAGGCTGAGGCAGCAGGATTGCTCGAGCTCAGGAGTTTGAGGTTGCTGTGAGCTAGGCTGACGCCACAGCACTCACTCTAGCCTGGGCAACAAAGCGAGACTCTGTCTCAAAAAAAAAAAATAAATAAATAAATAAATAAATAAAATAAAAAATAAAAGTCAATATGGGCTTTTGCCTTGTATTCTCATTCTCTCTCTCTCTCTCTCTCTCTCTCTCTCTCTCTCTCTCTGTCTCTGTCTCTCTCTCTCTCTCTCTCTCTCGATAATTGCCTTAAGAACGCAACCACCATGCTGCAAGGAAGCTCAGACTACATGAAGAGATCACATGTAGATATTCTAAGCAACAACTTTAGCTAGGTCCCCAGTGATTGCATCACACATCTAAGTGGCTGAGTCCTCAGATGATTTCATCCCTCAGACTTCAAGTTTTTTATCAGAGACCACAGATATCAAGGAGACAAACCATTTTGATGTGCCCTGTCTTAATCCTTGAGCAACAGAAAACATTAAATAATAAATAGTTTTCTTGCTTTAAGCCACCAAGATTTGAGGTAAAGTTTTACACAGCAATAGAAAATGAATAGAGATGCCATCTTATATGGTCCTACAATACCTATTTTTAATGAAATTATAGCTCTTATCACATTATGCTGTTATTCCATTTACTTTATGTATCACAAGATTGGTAACTCTTAAGTGGCTAGGACCACGTCATCTCGAGCTCTTCTCTTTGTTTCCCAGCCCCGAGGATGAAAGCTGTTTCCTGCAGTGGCTATCTTCTCAGTACCTTAGAGTCACCTATTTTCCTGTTCACATCAATAATTTCTAGTAAATTATTCTTTATATTAAATTCTATCTCTTAAAATAATGTATGGCTTGCTTTCTTCTGGCTAGACCCCCATTGATGTGGTGGGGATGGAAATTCTTACTTTAGCAAAGCTGGGTTCTGAGATTTGGACAGAGAAACCTATCTTCAGGACACCAGATTACTTTCTTCCCTCTACTTAGATTTGATTTCTTACCTGAAATATTCTGATCTTTTAGATAAAGCTCTACCTCACTGGCTCTATAACTAGATCTTGAGACCACTCTGAGGCACCTGGTTTTCTTGGGACTTCACTTATAGAGGATAAAATTCTGTTGCATGAGAATACTTCTTGCCACATCTGTATGACCAGTTCATGTCCATAAATACCTATGAAACACTGACTTTTAGGCTAAGTGCTGGGAATTCAGCAGTGACAAATCCCCAAACTCTAGACCAGAGGAGTCCACTCTCCAGAATGGTGGCTGACCCATAAGTGGACCATCTCAATTCAGTATGGCAAGTGTTACAAAGTATGCAATGGGCCCCAGGGGCAGCTGAATGGTGGTCATCACCCTGTTTGCCTTCTCCCTGGCTCTCTGGCTTCCTCTTTCACTACCTGTCCTCTTTTCTCCCCTCTCTGTCCATTCCTGAGGGAACAGTTGGCCCATCAGGCTGTGTGGGAAAAGGAGTGAAAAAGTAGACATTTCTCTCCCTTTCCAAACCATTTTTGTCTTTCTATGCTTCAGCATACACAGTACAGTAGTTGTCAATGTGGAATGTGACATTTGACTATTTAATCTCAATTTTAAAACTGCTTCCATGGCTTAGGGCCTGAGATTTGTGTATTCATTCTCTCAGTCATTTTTGTGACAAATGTTTGTTGGGCACCTACCACATACCAAGCACTGGGCCAAACACTGGGAATAAAACAGGGAATGAGATACGGCCACAGCCCTCAAGATGCTATAGTACATTTATGACTGAATGTTTTAAGAAATGAGCACTTCTTTTTGTTTCCTGCTACTCACAGGCTGCTGTAGAGTTGGAGGTAATAAGAAACCCTTTCTTGGTTATGCGACCTTGGTAAAAAATCACAAAGTTGCTGACCTTTGGTTTCTTCAGCTACAAACAAAAGTAACCACTGACTTGGCAGGTTTGTTGCGGAGATTAACTGACTTTACATATATGAAAGCTCTACATATAAATTGAATTGAATTTAAAATAAAATGATGCTACTTCATTTTCCTTGTTATATTTAATATGTTCATTTCATTTACACAGCTGTTTCAATGAAGTTATTTAATTACAACTTTATGGTAAAAAGATTAAATTTAAACACATACTCACATCTGGAGTTTCTTGTAACGATAGGAGAAGTTAGAAAGATTTTGGCTTAGGGTCAAATTGAACAAAAAAGGAAAACTAGACATAGATTATTGGTGAGTATTTCTCACTTATTTGTCTCTACTGAGAGACCCAAACTCTCTACAGAGCATATTATAAGATCTTTAAACTGACATTTAAATCCTTTGCACTCTGGTTCAACTGAGGAGATTTAACAACATGATATCCTTTAATTGTAACAGCAAAACTATGAAATGGGCATTATTCCTAGTGTATTAATACAAGCCAGAGAACTGAAGGCTGAGATGCTAAGCAACTTCCCCAAGCCTACTCACTGAGTATGCATATTTGGGATCCCACTTTCAGACTGTTAAACTCTGAAATCCATGGACTTTCTTTATAGCATGTGGCATCTAACACAGAAGGCACTAAATAAATACTTCATCACTAAAACAAAATGGCTGAATTAAAGAAAATGTCTCTTTGGGGTGCTGAAAAAGATCATCTATTTAAGAAACCATTTTGCTTTTTGTTATCTGAAATTTTACTAAGCTTTTGAAACTTAAACAGGCTCTTAGGTTTTTGTTGGTTGGTATTTTTATTTTATTTACTCATCAGTGCAGTTAAAAATAAAAATGAGCTACCTTTCTAGAGGTAAATAATTTCCCATATTTACTAGTAAAAAGCAAAAGCAAATAATATTTATCAAGTTACAAAATTCCAAATACAACCAAATGGAAGGCACGTTCTTCACTTCTTGTGACAGCTATTTATTGTTATGAGACATTCTTTTTCTCATTTTCACTAAGTGTGTGTGCATGTGGGTATTTTATCATCAATTTTACTAAAGGTTAATCTGTGTGGTAACTGACAAAAGGCAGCAGAGCCTAATGAAGCGTGAGTACAACATAACTAATCAGAAGGAGCCAACAACACAGCAAGTGCTCCTTACATCACATTCTGAGCACCAGGTAGAAGATGCACTAACACCAGCAAAGGGCATTATCTGTTTTTTGAAAGCCATTCTAGGGCTATTTTCCCCAAGGCTAAAAAGGAGTTGATTAAGCCATGCTTTTTATAGGTTCTTTTCTCTTACCATCTATGGAAAACACTGTATTCTTGCTCCCTTGGCACCAAGCTAACATCCTTATCCCTTGACTTCCTCTGCTTTAAGAGTAATAAAGCCAACCATTAGTTTCCCAGCCTCCCTTGCAGCTAGTATTAACCAATGACACAGTGGCCAACAGGTGAGCATTGGGATGTAAGCAGAAATTGACTGGGGTTCTGGGGACAAAATTTGCTCCACTAAAAGGGGGTTCTGGGGATGGATGGTACAGCCTTCTTCTCATTTCTATTTTTTCTGCCTAGAATGTAGATATATTTGGCAGTCCAGCAATTATCTTGTATCCAGAGAGCAATAACTATGAAGACAACAAGGCAACAAGCTTGCTACGGATGAGGCAAAAAAAAAAAAAAAGTAAAAATGAATCTAGGCTCCTGATGGTGATGTGGAGCAGCTCACCTAACACTAGAAACTTCTTGTTAGATAAAAAAAAATTAACTCAATTTGTTTGTGACCCTCTAGCCTAGTTTTCTGTTACTCATAGCGGAAAGAATGTGTTCTTAGCTGGAACAGAGATATAATGTGGGTTGCTATGAAGCCTGTGAAATAATATGGATGATTATCGTAATAGATAGGAGTCAAGATTAGCATTTTGAATAGGAGAATATCAATAATAATATAAGTAATAATTATAACAGTGAGAAGTTCCACAATAATAGAGTAATGGCAAAAATGACTGTAATAGCTCAGAATGAATAGGCTGCTGGTTATTATTGTAATAATGACTGAAGGGGTGAATCAGAAATAGGTTTTAAAAAAGCGGCCGGGCGCGGTGGCTCACGCCTGTAATCCTAGCTCTCTGGGAGGCCGAGGTGGGCGGATCATTTGAGCTCAGGAGTTCGAGACCAGCCTGAGCAAGAGCGAGACCCCATCTCTACTATAAATGGAAAGAAATTAATTGGCCAACTAATATGTATAGAAAAAATAATTAGCCGGGCATGGTGGCGCATGCCTGTAGTCCCAGTTGCTTGGGAGGCTGAGGCAGCAGGATTGCTTGAGCCCAGGAGTTTGAGGTTGCTGTGAGCTAGGCTGACGCCACGGCACTCACTCTAGCCTGGGCAATAAAGTGAGACTCTGTCTCAAAAAAAAAAAAAAAAGCAACTGTTGGGGTTGAAGACACATATGCAGAACGAAGATACAACTGAAAATAATCTTTAAATAAAATGTTTATCATACACAGGTATGTCACAAAATAGGATACTCAAATGCTCAACAAATATATGAATTGCTCTTTGCTTATTTATAAAGGGTATGCAGATTAAAATCCTAATGGGATACCACTACACACCTACTATAATGGCTAAGGTGAAAAAGATAGATAATACCAAATGTTGGGGGAAGATGTGGAGCAATCGGAACTCTCCTTACTACTAATGGAAGTACATATTGGTATAAACATTTTGCAAAATCATTTGAAAATATCTACTAAAGCTAAACATAGTCTCACCCTATGACTCAGCAATCACACCCCTGTGTATTTATCCCAAAGAAGTACATATGTATGCTCACTAAAAATGATCTATAAGAATGTTCATAGCAGCATTATTCCTAATAGCCCTAAATTAGAAACAACCCAAATGTTCATCAGCAGTAGAATAAATATATCAATGGTGCTATAGCCAAACAATGGAATAGCATACAATAATAAGAATGAGTGAACTAGACTGCATGCAATACCATGAATCTCACAAATATAATGTTAAATGAAAGATGCCAGATACTAAAAAGTACATACTGTATGATATATATTTGTATAAAAGTCAAAGATAATCAAAACCATCTATAATGTTAGAAGTCACAAGAATACTTACTCCTGGAATAGATTGAGGGATAGTAAACAAAAGAGAGCACAAGAGGAATTTGTGGGGTGCTATTGATATTCTGCTTCTTGATCTGGGTGCTGGTTTTACAGCTGTGTTCATTTTCTAAAAATGTATTTAGCTATACAGTTAGAATTTATAAAAATAAAAAGTTAATCTAAAAATATTATCAGAGGAGATCCCTCCAAAGAAAGACTTGGGCAAAATTTCATGCCAGTTAGGCGGTTCAAACAATAAGACATACTTTCTATCCATTTGCTATCAAGAAATAAGACATTCCATTAAGAATAGATATGCTACAACTAGAAAGGGTGTGCTTGTCTCTATAGCAGACCTTCCCAACAATCAAATACAGCATGAGAGAACTTCAATAATCCTACATTCAAATCTTTATTTAGTGCCAAGCAAGTGTTCTAAGTGCCGAAGATTCAGTGACAAAGGTCTTGCCCTCATGGAGTTTATCTTGTCCCATCTGTAGTTCCTAAATAAAAGACCCTTAGGAAATTGATTTATTTTGGAAGATTTCATCAAAAGTACAACTGAGATTGTCTCCTATTGCTTTGACTTTTAAAATCTGTTTCATTTGGTAAGCTTACTAAATTAACTCTGAATGAATTGAATCTACAAGTACATAAGGGCGTGTACGTGTGTGTGTGGTTGAAAGAGACAGATTCAGATTGTCAGCGTCTGTCAGTGAGTGTCAGCCACACGGAGTGTATGAGACTGTCCAAGAGAAAAAATGTAATTAAGTGAAGTGAATGAAGTGAGTGTGGAACACTATGGGAGATACATGAGTAAGAGTGAGTAACAAGGCTGAAGTCTTCTGACTAACATAAGTCTGTTTCCATTAATGAGTCTTTTCTTAAGCTTAATTGTTCTTTACCAAAATCTTGTGAATATAAAAGAATTGAGCTGTTTCATTTGACATTACTCTATTCTATCTCCTGTGGTAAATTCATGGGAAAAAGCCAGCATATAAGCAATCTAATTCAGGCTCAAGGCTACATCAGGGTTACTCTCTATTCAAAAGATTAAAACCTCAAAACTGCCCCCTGATCCCTCCTGGAACATCTCTTCCTCTCCCCACTGAGAGCCGTTGAACACCATCTGTGCTAAAAAGGCTCCATGACTCAAAACCCAGTGGCCCCCTAGGATGACTTGGACTCCCCTCTCAAAAGGTCTTTAAAAATAGAAGAGTTATTCTCTTCTGGGGGTATAACTTAGGCAGAGCTCTAGTCAAGAAAATGAGGGTCCCTTCATAAGGTTTTATCAAGAACCCTAATTATCTCCTAATTATTCCCTAATTATCATTAGAATTATCAAGATTTGGTGATTGGGGATTTTCCTCCTGTTGAGGTCAGACCTTTGCACATAGCATAATTTTTCCTTTTTAAGTAATGTTATTCCCCACATTTTATACCTGAGACTCATCATCTAAGATCTAGTTCAAGTAGTGTCTTATCTATAAAGCATTCCTCTTCCCTATGTAGAATTGAATATACTTCCCTCTGATGCCCCTATCCAAACTTTTAAAGAACATTTTGGTTTATTTCTCTCTGTTCCTTGTGGAATATGAGTTTCATGAAGACAAGAACCATAGCAGTTTATTCTCATATTTAGTGACCAGAAGCATGGCATATAGTAGGTATTTAATAACTGTTGAATGAATGTCAGTGACCAGGTGATGCCTCCAAAATGGGACTTTTGAAAATGATGGCTTTCCTCAAAACCCAACTAACTGGGAGCTGGCTAAGAAATGGGACAGACATAAAGCCATCCACCCCACCTAAAAAAAAAAAAAAAAAAAAAAAAAAACATATTCTTGTGTCAGATCTCTTGTGGAAATGTAAGCTCTATTTGATGGACTCAGGATGCTTCTTAAGAGCTTTCTTTAGGAGAGAGAATGTCTTTGAAACAGCTGCTGGGAATTTCCCCCCTAACTGATTACAGAGGTAGAGAAAGAGTAGAAGGGAGATTTAGGGTTAAACTGAAAGAGAAAATCAGCTCATAGAATGTGTATGTACATAGAACATCATAAATATCATTCTTTGGATAAGAAGGGGGCTGGGATATAGGTCAGTTGAATATGACTTATGATCAATTTTTCTTTGCTTAGCCAACAAGTTGGCCCATTGTTAAGAAGATGTGTTTGAAGTAAAACAGCTTAACTTCTGGGTTTCACTCTGAGCAAGAGAAAAGCAGCCCCTGCCATCGGGGAGCTGACGTGGCGCTGTCAGCCTGACCTGTGCTGCTTGGAGCTGGCCTGGCACTCCCAGCTGAGGCTTAGTGTTCTCCTGCTGAACAGAGACAGTTTTCACAGAGCACCAGCATGAGACAAGGTCGCTCTATGCCTGTGATCGAGCAAGGCAGCAACTAGACTGCTCCATAACCATGCCTGACCCAGACAAAAACACAAACATTGTCCAAACCACAAAAAAGACCACACATATCCCTATCCTGGTTAAAATGAGTAACTGCTGTTTTGCTATCAATTATGTATTTCACCTTGGTTTCTATTTCCCTCCTTCTAGATAAGAGTATTAAGGTACTCAGTCATAGAATTGTCCTGGCTTCCTGACAATGTTCAATCCAGATTAAAGCTGTCCTTTGTGAAACCCTTCCTGAAACAATTAAGAATGGCTCCAATTCTGTAAATTCTTTCTTAAAACTCCCTTACTAAAGGCCATTCTCACTGGAGATAAGTGATATGTGTATACCATGGAGCTATTCAGCTATAAGAAACAATGGTGATATAGCACATCTTGTATTTTCCTGGATAGAGCTGGAACCCATTCTACTAAGTGAAGTATCCCAAGAATGAAAAAAATAAGCACCTTATGTACTCACCAGCAAATTGGTATTAACTGATCAACACCTAAGTGGACATATAGGAATAACATTTATCGGGTGTCAGGCAGATGGAAGGGGGAGGAGGGGATGGGTATGTACATACATAATGAGTGCAATGCGCACAATCTAGGGAATGGACACGCTTGAAGCTCTGACTCTGGAGGGGAAGGGGGGGGAAAGGCAACACTCATAACCTAAACATTTGTACCCCCATAATAGGCTGAAATAAAAAAAAGTGAAAAAAAAACCCTCTCTTACTAAGATGCCTCATAGTTCCCCAAGGGGTGTATTCTCCCTTGTGGCAATGAACAATAAACTCAACTTGTTGAATTACAGGTGTGTTCTTGGTGGTTTTGGCTGAAAGGTATTTATAATTCTCTAATGGAATTGTTTACTAAGTACAAACTGACTTCTTTTAGATACCAGAGTTTAACACTAAGGTATCAAACTCTTTTGATTAAACTCTACAAGTTTACCATATTATCAAAATATTTTGTTATTCTATCCCACCTCAGTTAAATAGAATATTTTGGAAGCTTCCAGAGGAAATGCTGATGGAATAAATTATTTTTAAGGCATGAGAAAAAGGGAAAAGAAAGGTGGAGTTTCTGTTTCCTTACTCCCCTACATAAGAAAGAGAAATCACCTTTTACAGTTGTGAAGCTCTTTGGTGCAGTGATCAAACGTATTCTATGGAAGCAATATATTTCCTAACATTCTTAACTTATCCCCATAATTTCTACCAGTTCCCTCTATATAAAAATTTCTGCATGGAGCTGTCACAATATTTTTCTTCCTTTTAAGAATACCAGAGTGCTTTTTCTTCTCAAGTTCTTCTTGTGTTGTATAATGTGACAGGCTATTAAATCAATTTCTCTTCCTCTCTTTAAATAAGACATAGCATCAAGTATAGCAATCCTTCAGAATTAAAGATGACAACCTGGAGATGTTTGGATTCATTCTTTAGTTCTAATACACATACATACACAACCCACATCTCTCTTGCAAACTCACATACAATATATATAAATATATTAATTAGTTATGTTTTAATTATATTAGCATTCTTTATTGTTTTTAATACTACATTAGGATATAAATAATTAATGTTCTTACTAATATAAAAATAATTTTGGAAGGAAAAGGGCAAAAATTCTATTAGAATCACTTAAGTGAGCTCAAGTTATGCCAAAACAAGGAAATATTCATTCTGTGACTGGGTCAAAAGGGTATGGCAGGCCAGGCGCGGTGGCTCACGCCTGTGGTCCTAGCTATCTGGGAGGCCGAGGTGGGCGGATAATTTGAGCTCAGGAGTTCGAAATCAACCTGAGCAAGAGCGAGACCCTGTCTCTACTATGAATAGAAAGAAATTGATTGGCCAACTTATATATACAGAAAAAATTAGCTGGCATGGTGGTGCATGCCTGTAGTCCCAGCTACTCAGGAGGCTGAGGCAGGAGGATTGCTTGAGCCCAGGAGTTTGAGGTTGCTGTGAGCTAGGCTGATGCCACGGCACTCATTCTAGCCTGGGCAACAAAGTGAGACTCTGTCTCAAAAAATAAAAAAATAAATAAAAATAAAAAAATAAAAAAAAAAAGGGTATGGCAAAGAGTTGGGAAGTCTATATATTAAAATCTAAATATTTAAAATATTTTTTAAAGAATTGCATTTTATAGTTTGCTGGTAGGAACACCCTGGTATGATCATTCCAGATAGGAAATTGGGTAATTTTTATCTATCTATCTATCTATCTATCTATCTATCTATCTATTTATTTTAGAGACACGGTCTTGCTCTTTCCCCAGGCTGGAGTGCAGTAGTGTAATCATAGCTCACTGTAACCATTGAACTTCCGGGCTCAAATGATCCTCTGGCTCAGCCTCCCAAGTCGCTAGGACTCCAGGTATACACCACCATGCACAGCTAATTAAAAAAAAATTTGGAGTGATAGGGTTTTGCTATGTTGCCCAATCTGATCTTGAACTCCTAGCTTCAAGCGATCCTCCCATCCCAGCCTCCCAAAGCTCTGGGATTACAGGGGTGAGCCATTGTGTCCAGACTAATTGAGTAATTTTTAAAGCTTAAACAATGTATATATCCTTTGACCAAACACTTCCCCTAAGAAACAAATAAGTGTTCATGTAAATATATTAATAAAAATAATGATGGCTAAGAGTTATGTAACATTAAGTACCAGGCACTATTCTGTGTTAAATTCTTAAAACTCTACAATGTAGATAGTTTTATTGTCTCCATCACACGACTAAGAAAATGGAGGTAATTTACTTGTACAAGACCTTAAAGTTGATAAACAATAGAGCTGGAATTCAAATTTAGACAGTCTGTAACTAGAGTTACAGTGTACACTATCTCTTAATATCTAAAACACATTCATTGTTGAATTATTGATACAATCTCAAACTGGAAACACTCTGCTCCTCCCCCAGTATTATTTTCCTCCCCCATCATCATTCACCCAGTTGCTCATACTTCTGGAATCATTCTTGACTCTGTACTTTATCTCACCCCCTACTTCCAATTCATCAGCAAAGTCTATGGCGTCTGCTTTGAAAAGGCAATTCATTTCTACCCACTCTCATCTCCTCCATGGTTACTACCTGATCCAAACTACCATATCCCTCATCTGAACAAATACCTCCTGAGTCGTCTCCAGCACTCACTCTTGTCTCTATACACTGACACAAAGAGACAGTGTCATTAATATTGCTTAAAATGCAAATTGCTTCTCTGCTCAAGACATACAATTTCCTCCCATCACATAAGGAATAAAATCCCAAACCCCTACCATTGATTACATGGCTTTACATGATCTGGCCCTTAGCTCCCTCCCCATGATCACTTCTCTCACTCCTGCCTCTTATACCACTGCCCTCCAGCCACACTCACTGCCTGCCTGCTATTCATTTTATTATCATGGTGATGATAAGAACACTTAACATGAGATCTACCCTGTTAACAATCTTTTAAGTGCACAGTACAATATTGTTAACTATAGGCACAATGTTGAAAAGATCTCTAGGACCTACTTGTCTTGCACAATTTAAACTTCGTTCCTTAAATAGGCCAATCGAGTGCCTGTGTATAGACTCTGCCCTTCTTTCTGTTGGAACACGTTTTCCCTATATCCAAATGGCTCACTCCTTACCTATTCAGGTTTCTGTGCAAATGCTATTTCCTCAGAGAAGCCTTTCCTGACCACAATTTTTAAACAAATCCCCTACCCTTCTCCACCTCCTTCCCTGCTTCATTTTCTTTCATAGCACTTACCATTGTTGGACAATAGGTTATACATTTGTTGTATATCTCCAATTCTCCCCACTAGTACAAAAGCTGGGATCATGTGTAGTTCCCTGCTATATTCCCAGCCCTTAGAAAAGTGCCTGGTATATGGTAGGAACTCAATAAATGTTTACTGAATGAATCAAAGAATGAACTGTACATAGGTGAATCATGGTTCACTCTAAGAACTAACTGCTTCTTGTCATTAAATTGTAGAAAATATTTATTAGAATCATAAAATGTAATTGGGAAAATCTCAAAGTAGTAAACAGGCAGTGGGTAAGAAAGGACCAAATATCAAAGAGATGGAGATGATTAGACTCAGTAGCTCCCACAGCCTTGGGTACACTAGTCTCTAGGAAAGCAGCAGGAGTTGGCATGGTGGGCACCAGCAGGAGAGGACTCACAGTGTGGACAAAGGATGTGAGATCTGAACAGAGGGTTTTAGAGGTCAGGTTCTACCCAAATTGATCATAGAATCTTGGAAAGGTTATTATGACATCTCTGAATCTCAGTTTTCTCATCCGTGAATTGGCAGTTAAAATAATAGTACCAACCTTAATAGCTTGTGTTATGAGGAATCAATGAAAAAATAAATGCTGAAAGACTACACAGATACTAGTTGCTGTTATTTCTTCTTTATCATCATCTTTATTATGTCTAGTAGTGGTCCAGTAGTCTACAGTGATACTGTATATATGTATTTTCATAAAATTGGGGTTCAAAACCAGGAGAGATATTTCAATTATATTTTCTTCCTGTTGTACTCCTTCAGGCTGTGCATTTCCTAAGTTTATTGTTCAGGTTAGAAAGTCTTTCCTTTTACGAGTCCTCCATTTGCATCTTTCAAGGTTCCAGGAGAGCTCCCTAAATGGGAATTGGGATTATAAATATGCGTACGTTCGTCTTATTCACATCCTCTAAGGTATTCATGGATCATATGATAATAAGATGGGCTCTTTAGTTAACTAATATTTCTAGGGATAGCCCATGGTTTAACTATGTGCCAAAAAGTTGACACTCTTTCTATTCAGAGGGAGCGTCTATGTCTTTACCCTGAGACTGCCGTGGATGGCAGTCTACATGTAGGCGCTCCAAATGGAAGTCCTAGTCTAACATATGAGTGAAGACACCTTCAGATGATTTGAAACCCCAGCAATTAAATCACGCCCATCCTTCCAGCCCTCCCAGATGAGGTCTTAGACATTGTGGAACAGAAATAAATCATCCCAACTCTGCTCTGTCTAAAGTCCTGATGCACAGAATCCATGAGTTTAATACAATGGTTGTTGGAGGGTGATTGTTATGAAACTGTAGTAACTGAAACAAACTAGATGAAGCAAATCTTCAATAGCGGTGAGCTAAAATAGATTTCCCTATTACAAATCCCCATTTCTCAGAAGTTGTTTTGAAAAGGCTAATACTCACCAAAGTGGGGGAAAAGGTATCAAATTTTCTTCCTTTGATACACAGTTCCAAAACTGTAATCTTTCAACAAGAACTAGTCTCTACTAGTCTTTACAGCCAAGAAAAAATATCTAGGACTAAATTCTCAGATGAGAGGAGGCTCTTGAAATACCAAGTGTTTGAAAACAGACTAGCCAAGATAGGGAGTTGAACATTTCTGAGCTTAAATCAAGATAAAATATTTAATTAGCCTATAAATTGACCCCGAGAAAATTTGGAGTTTCCAGAAGTGAAGAATTTTCTTGTCACTTCTCTTCTAAGACTGCCAAACAGTGGGGGCCGATGTTGGCACAGAAGCAAAGATAGGAAGGGAAGGTTATCAGCATGGCCTCCCTGAGATTCCTAGTCCATAGATTAGAGAACACGGACGAGTGGAATGAAGTCGCTCCAAGTCTATTCATCTTCTTCAAAATGCAGGCAGTGGAGGGGATAAAGAGACTTATATAATTCTTCAGTAGGGGAGCCAAAACAGATCAATCAAAGTGGTTAGTCAGAGACTTGGCAGAAACTTAGAGACTGTTAAATTTTCTTACTAAACATTCTCTCCTGTTACACAAATGAATGGGTCCATGAATACTTGGGCTGGGCAGCAAACCAAAAGCTTGCCTCTGGTATTAAACACACCTCGACATAGGTATTACCTGATAATATCTTTCATATACTGAGAACTAAGTGATCTGCTAGGCACATTAGTTTTACATACATTATCTCCTTTAAATATAATAGCATTTGATATTTATCAAGTGCTCATTATGCACCAATTATATATTAAGTAATTCTTAACTATTATTTCAATTTGTCCTATAATAAACCTATGAAGCAGGTGTTATTATTGCCTTTATTTTACAGATGGTAAAAATGCAGGCACAGGGAAGTTGAGGCATTTATATAAGGTCACACAGATAACCCAAGTGGTCTGATGCAACAGCCTATAGCATCGGCCTCTTCATTATCCTGCTGGCCAGTCATTTAATCTTGACAACCATTTAAAGAGCAGTAGTATAAGAGACTCAGAGATGTTAAGTGACTTTCCCAAAGTCATACAGTTAACTTGTAGTGAGCCTCTACCTAGTTTCCAAACTGACCTCAGATCAAGCCAAGCTGCTATGACAGCTTCCTAAGTTGTCTAGCATAGTAATTTCAGACTGAATTAAAGTCTGGTGAGTCATACCACAAATAGTTTAGTTTGATTCTGAGATAAACCAGCTCAGTATTTATTTATTTTTTCCTTATGTTACTCTTTCTCTGAGTTTTCAAATATTTTTTAGTAGTGAAAACATATTTTCCTCTTTTAAACAAAAATCTTACACAGACCCCAATATGTTTAATAGTTTAAAATGATATTTTATTAGTACAACTTGGAATTTCTGTTGCTTACTATAATGTCAATCAATGGGATCACAATCTGAGGGTTAGCGATTTCTACTATGTTGAAATTTCAGTATGATGTTGTCGCATGTACAGTTAGGTGATCTTTGACAAGAGTGCCAAAAACACACAATGGGGAAAGGAGAGTCTCTTCAGTAAATGGTGTTGGGAAAACTGAATACCCCACAGAACAATGAAATTGAATCTTTATCTCACGCCATAACAAAAATAAACTAATAACAAATTAAAGACTTAAACATAAGACATGAAACTATAAGAAAACATAGGGAAAACATAGGAAAAAAAGCTTTTCAACATTGATCTGAGGAAGAATTTTTTTTGGATATGATGCCAAAAGCACAGGCAACAAAAGCAAAAACAGACAAGTGGGATTGAATCATAGGAAAAAATCTTCTATACAGTAAAGGAAACAGTCAACAGAGTAAAAGGCAACCTATGAATTGGGAAAAAAATATTTGTAAATAATATATCTAACAAATAATTAATGTCTAAAATATATAAGAAACACCTAAAATTCAATAGCAAAAAATGCAAATAATCTGAGTTTTAAAGTGGGCAAAGGATGTGAATAGACATTTCTCTAAAGAGGACTTAATAATGGACAATGGGTATATGAAATGGTATTCAACATCATTAATCATCAGGGAAACATAAATCAAAACCACAATGAGACATCATCTCACACCAGTAAGGATGGCTATTATTTTTTAAAAACATGACTACTGTTGGTGAGGTTGTGAAGAAATTGGAGCCTTTGTATGCTGTTGATGGGAATGTAAAATGCTACAGCTACTATCTAAAACAGTATGGCAGTTCAAAAAACTAAAAAGAGAACTACCACATGATTTGGTAATCTCACTACTGGGGATATATCCAAAAGAATTGAAATCAGGCTCTTGAAGAAAAATCTGCAATCCCATGTTCATTACAGCATTTTTCACAATAGCCAAGATCTAGAAACAACCCAAATGTCCAACAACAGATGAATGGATAAAGAAAATGGGATATAAACATGCAACATAGTGAGACCCCTATCTCTAAAAAATTTTCCTTTATACAAACAAGAATGGAAATACATCATACTAAAATCTATAGAACACAGAAAAAGCAGGTCTAAGAGGGAAGTTTACAGCAATAAATGCCATCATCAAAAAAGAAGAAAGATTTCTAATAAGCAATCTAACAACACACCTCAAGAAGCTAGGGAAACAAGCTAGCTAGATTTTTAGTAAACAACTCATTCTTTTCTCCATATGGTTGAGAGACCTGAGAAGGATAAACTTAGATAGGACCTGGGGTGGAGTAGAGAAGAGACAGATGTCCAGCACCAACACACAGCTAAACGCTCTCCCTGCCCCACCCAGAGAGAAAAGTGGAGAGAAAGAAAGAAGAGGAGCATGAAGAAGTTTAAAATCAAAAAGATAAGAAAGGAAAAATTAAAGCTAATAGAACCAGTTAGGAACTACTTCATAGTCCTCATCCCCGAGTGGCAGGAAATGTCCTTCAAGCATCCTGTAACCACAGTAAACATAGTTACATCTGCTACATACACAGTTTACGCACAGACACATAAACAAGCTCTTTTAGATCAAACTTCTTGCCTCAGGCACTGACAATTCTAGTACCTGTGAAATGGATGAGCCTAATGGTGTAGCTGAGTTCTAATGACTTGAGTTCTTATTCTCCTAAATGAGAACAAGATGGTCCTCAAAAATCCAAGTGTCTTTAGAGGTGACTATGGGGAAATGGACCAGGGAAATGAAATTCATCTGACCACTCAATTACAAGCATTCATTGTGCCAGGCACTGGCATAGACCCTGGGAATGCAAAATCAATAAAGTAGTCACTGCTTAAGCATCCCAGAATCACTTCCCCAGTGACTTCCAGATCCACCTCTACTGCTCTGCCTCTAGCCATGGGACTCTTTTAATTGCTTTAGTCCTCAGAAAAGTTGGAGACTGAGTAGTATATCTTTATTTAGAAAGCATTTTTCCTCAAAGAATGATACATGAGGAATAATATCTTCAATAATAGTAGCACTTACTGAGTCCTCACTCTGTACCGGGCACTGTTCTAAGCACTCTACATGTATTGGCTCATTTAATCCTCACAATGGCCCTAATGAGGTAGGTACCATGATGATACTCATTGTACAGATGAGGAAACTAAGGTACAGTAAGGTTTGAGTAATTTGCTAATTCATACAGCTAATGATGGCTGGGCCAGGACTTAAACCTAGGCAGTCTGGCTCCATAGTGTAAGCTCTGAACCACTGTCCCATGCACCAGTGAGAACCTTTAGGAGGTCAGGCTGGAACCATATAAACTGAGGATAAGGGAGATATTTCAAGTATCACCCAAAGCAGATTTAATTTCTATTTAAAAATGCAAACAATTTTAAATTAATCTAAAAAAGCTAAAGCAGTGACTATAGCATTTTCATACACGGTGGTGGGTCTTGCATTGTTACTATCTTCTATTAAGGCATTTTGGCAAGTTCTATCAACAGCCTTAACGATGTTCCTACCCCTTGACATAGCAATTCTACTTCTGAGGGAGAAAAACCCAAATATGGGGTGATGGAGGTAGATATCCCTTACATATAAGAAATTTACCCTAGACTTATTTATAATAGCAAAATTTTGAAAATCGATATCCAACAGAAGAAAACTGATTAAGCAAACTGTGGTAGATTTTCTATGTGGAATATTATACAACCATTTAAATGGTTATGAATAATTTTTAAAAACAGAAATATACATGTATGCTTTATCATGAAATGAAAAAAAGAACAGAATACAAATCATAAACATAGTATGAGCATCACTCTCATTGCTATCATAACATCACAACAAATAGAAATCCCATGTTTAAACAGGTATTCTTAAAAGCAATGCTGTCAGATGAAGCCAGAATAATAGCACAAACCTGAGAGATCTTAGTAAAACAAAAATTGAGATGCAAACCATTTCAGCATGTTCCCTCCATATCAAAAAGGTGAACTCTAATAGGGGGAAAGGTATATGTGCAGAATTAAAAAAAATAATTAATTGCACAAGTATCAAATAGCAGAGTCTTGTCTTGGCACAGATTGCATAGGAAAGAATCTGAGTTTTAATTAATCACAAACCACAGTGCTATTGTAAGTGGAGTTTTAGAACATATTAATAGAAATGAAGAATGCAGGTCCCCGATGTCACTGTCCCACTGTCTTCTACCTTGATGAAAGCCTCCATTGTACTTGATACCTCCTGGTGTCATGTTTTAAGGACCATGGATGCTTTACCTTATTTTACCGCCAAACCATCAGCACTGTGACCTTTACCTCATTATGTTAACAAATGAAAAATATCTTTCTCTACAAAATGTTCAGGAATCCCCACTCTAAAATTCAGGACCAGGAAAATGAATGTTTAATTTAGGGGAGAAGATTAAGAGTTTGGTCCAAAGTCAGGCTCAGTAGAAGCAAATGCTGGATACAACAGAGGACAGAGTCCTAATGTGCAAGAATACCAACACCACCTACTCCAAATCAACATTTAATATGTGATTTTAGATGAAGACAATGGTAAAAAGAACAATTTCAATGCCTAAAACTACAGAAGAGAAAAACATGTCAATTTTAAAGACTAGTGGCATTATGTTGGGTTCCTCTACCTTCATAGAGATTAGGATGAGAGAAGTACAATGTCATGGAGACAACAAAGGCATACCAGACACAAAGATCTGAGCTCAAATCCTAATACCACTTCTCACTAGTCTTGTGACCATCGACATGTACTTGTTCTATGTGAGTGTTGGTTTTCCTACCTGTAAAATGGGTAATCACAGTCACTATCTTGTAACACTGCCATGAGGATTAAATGAATGTGCATGATGTAAAGACTTAGCACATGGCATCCAGCAAACACTCCATGAATGGTACCCATTATTCTCAGAGGAGAGCAGTGAAGGATAGGGGGAGCACAGTTTCTGGAGTGAAAGAGTCTGGGTCCAATTTGTCATAGCTCCTTCACTTACTACTCACGTGACCCTTGAGCAAATTATTTAACTCTTATGTGCCTCTGTACTATGTGATTTTTATTTATCAATTATACCTCAATAAAGATGGAAAAAATAAAACATATATGGATCCCAATTTGTAGGGTTATTTTGATAATCAAATATGATAATACATATACTCAGGTGAGTACCTGATGGATTGTATAAGTACTATCTATATATTTAAGGTATTATAAATAAATCTTCATTATTATTAATAAAAAAGATAAAATTGAAATAGTAAAGAAAGCAGGTTTTCCTTAAGAGATGATTACCAATAATAAGTCTAGTGAAACATGAAAAAGTTACCCAGAAAAGGTACCAAAGACACCTCCTTTGAGATGTTGAAGGTGGTTCAAACTAGAGCCAGAGGGCTTTTAAGTATAGATGCCCCCTCAACTCTTTCCCCAAACTGTAATTCCATCATTCAAATGACCAGCATAGGATTCGAGGTACATTATGAAAACTCTTGGTGACCAGTGCTCATTCTGAATGTTCAGAAAGTAGCTTGCCAGTTCCAGGCTAAGGAGGCAGTAAGGCCAATGTCATGGTGCTTTCCTCGCAGCAGGAGGCCAGACATTATTCCTCAGGCTGATGAAATTATCTTCAAGATATACAAGATAATTAAGAGCCAACATACATTTCAATTCAAATACATTTTTCTCATTTGTAGCCAAAATTTTCCATCTCCTGTGATTCTGCTTTCAGACATTATGATGTTGACAATTTTGAGATTTTAATTATAAGGAAGCCAATTAGTCATATATTATGCAACCCAGTAATCTTTTCCCATGTGCAAGTGTATCATTTACAGACTGAACATCCTGGGACCACCAGCGTCTGGTCTCAGAGACATGACATTAGGCAACAGGGAGGTAATATTTTCTGGCTCTAATACTTCATTTTGTTTTCTTTTCTATTCAATACTCAGGGTAAGATTTCTTATATCACCAAAATCAACTTTTTTTCTTTTTTTTTTTAAGAAAAGAAACTATTCTTATTAAGGATGTGTTAAGGGGGAGGTAGAAAGCAACATCAAACTCCCATTTTCCCAAATGGGAGTTTGATGTAAATCCACAGTGGAAAACTTTGTGAACAACTGAAGAAAACGGTTGTGTTTTTTTTTTATCATCTGTCATGCTAGGTGTTAGCCACTGAAACGTTGCAAGTCAACAAAGTGTGAACAAAAAATCTTTCGAGAAAGGAGCTTATCTGTGATATCCAGAGGGAATATTTCAATTGACTTAATTTTCATTTTCTAGCTCTGTTTGTGTCCACAACTGGGAGGTTAACTGTGTTTCAGAGACCTAGCCAAGGGGGTGCAGAAGTGTAGTCTAAACTCAAATACCTCTGGGCCCACTTAAGTAGGGAAGTGAGTGAAGCAGCCTGACTAGCAGGAAGCACAAGGAAAAACCTCATAATTCTGTTAAGGAGGGAAGCTGCTAATTATCACAGCTCATTGCTGCCATAAGATTACTCAAAAGAAACCAGAAATCTGAGGTTTTATGAAAAGCCTTATCTTTAAGTTTTGGCAACTATTATAAGACTTGTTAGAACAATGTAAGACCAGACAAAATATGTCTGCAGGCTACAAAGAGGCCACCAGCTTCAAGTTTGCAACCTTTAATAAAATAGAAAGAGCATGAGTTTTGGAATCAACCAGATTCCAGCTTAACTATTTGCTAGTTGTATGACCCTGGGCAATTTATTAATTCTGCCTAAGCCTCAGTTTCCTTTTATAGTTAGTAAAGCCTATATTGCAGAGTAGTTGTAAGGATAGAATATATGTAAAATGACTAATGAATACATAACTGATATCAACACATTTTGATAGCTACTTTGTCACCAACTAAATGTTCATATTGCCTATCCCATTTTCATAAAGGTTCTAGGCTTTGGAGCAATGGGAAATTAAGTATCTTAAGTATAGGTGAAGCTGCTGTTTTGAGCTTTATCCTCAGGGCTCAATACACAAAAGGATGATGCCCCACTACTGTCCCAAGCATGGGCGAGACTTGTTTCATAGAGCTCTTCCATGAACTCTCTAGCCAAGAAAAAATTTGCTTTGAAAGTTCACAACCCACTTCTTTGGGAGTAGACAAGCTCACCACCATGGGCACACATTTCCTTTTCTGTGCTGCTAACAGGAACTCTAGATAATATGGCAACCAAACTCTATGTCTGGGTAGGTGAGGGTGGGGAGGAAAAACAGAAAGTAAAGAATAGTGGAGGAATGGAAGAGTGATTGATTTTTAGCCCTAACTGTAGAAAGATAGCCTAGGCACCGTTGAGATGGTCTATTCACTGTACACTTAGGGAAAGGAATTAAGACATGGTTCAAAACCTGTGTTTCTTTTTCATAGGGCTATTACCAGCAACAAATGTCATAATGTAATTAGATGGACTTTGTGAATATAAAGTGCTATATAGATATAGCACTATATCTATATAAAGATATATCTATACATAGATCTATCTATCTATCTATATACTAGATAAAGTGCCATATCTATATAGCACTTTATATTCACAAAGTCCGTCTAATTATTTATATTATTATTATTAATTATATTATTATTAATTATCATATTAATATTATGATAAGCAATAATCTTATATTAGAATCCACTGATATGTGATGTTAGATAGAACCACACTGATTATTGCTAACAATTATTACCAACAATTCACCAAGACCCATGATTCATCATAACATGTTTTCATATGGAATCGATCCAAGGGTAATTAGTTCTCAGAATTACTGAGAGCTTCTTATGAAGGAGCCCAATAATTGTATATTAACATTAAATGGGAAAATGGAATTAATAGTGTATAGAGCAATATCTTAGACGTTTGGAAAACCAATCAGTTTTCCCAATGAGGACAAGTTTTCTGTCACTCATAGGCTCTCTGCCAAGGGCCACACACTCATGAGCTTGGCTTTGCTTCATGGAAAATATCCAGCCATGCCCAGGAATAAAGCATGTGCTCCAGTGAATTGAATAGAAGTCTTTAGTTCACAAGGGTCATTGCCTTTTGAACCTATGAGAACTGTTCATTTATTACACTTGGTTATGATGTTCAGTTCCAGGAGTTAAGGAGCACATCAGTACTCACCAAAAGACAGAAGGAAATTATTTCTACTCCTCAGTGGAAGATGAAGAACATTCTAAATTATCATTACACTTAACTGTCACCAAACCTTGTCATCATTATATGCCAAGGGTGAGTATAAAGGGATTTCTAAAAAATGAGTATGGTCCTTAACGAGGGAATTGAAATGCTAGATCTAAAACTCTCAGTTTGGAATGTATGTCCAAGTTGTAAATTTTCTCTTCCCACTTTTCTATCAGTAAAAATCATGACCATTACTAAAGATTTACTGAAAGTTTTCCCCCAGTAAAAACACCATCCAATTTTGAAATTCTGGAAGGAAACACAACCACCTTCTCTGAATTCTCAATCCTTAGACATATATCCCAAACACTGCTGGTCTGACAAAAGCAACAATATTTTCTGCATTTCAGAACAACTGATTTCCAATATTTCAAAGACATAGCAACTCATTCCCATTGACCCTTAATAACGTTAACAGCAACAGAAGATCAGATTATAGGTCTTACTGAGTCTAAAAATCAGGCTTACATTTTTATGACTTACTTTAGAAGTCAAATGTTTTCTTCCATTATTAACAAATTATAGCCAATCAAAAGAACAAATATTTCCCCTTCATGTGGGAAGCCTAACTGAAGGTAGTTGTGACTATTACAGGAATAATCTGAGCTGTAAACCAGGCATCACAGGGCTCTTTCTCTGCTGGAATTCCATTAGAAGAAGTACAGTCCAGCAATTACAAGTAACGAAAAAGAAATGTTAATTTCTAGTTACGTCTCCCCCCAAAAATTTAAGCTATAAAATTAATTGTTCATGGTAACTTTTTTTTAAGAGACAGAGTCTTACTATGTTGTCCAGGCTGGCCTTGAACTCCTAGGCTCAAGCAATCCTCTTGCCTCAGCCTCCCAAGTAGCTAGGACTACAGACTCACACCAACACACTCACCTGTCATAGCATTTTTACAAACCCCTTTTCTTCTCCTCTCCACCCTAGCCAAATTCTCTAGCATACCAAAGATGCTTCTGGAACCACACTGGCTACTTAGGTTTACATTTAATTAAAATTAAATGATCCAAAATATGATTCTTAAGTTACAATAGCTACCTTTCAAGTGCTAAATAGCCACATGTGACTAGTGTCTATTTTATTGGACAGTGCAGACACAGAACATTTTCATCATTGTTGGGAATTCTGTTGGAGAGTGCTTATCTAGATAGAGACTCTCTTTTGCTAAACTTTTTTTTTTTTTTAGTTTTAAAAAGTATTTTTTTTCCTTTTTTTTTTTATTTCAGCATATTATGGGGGTACAGATTTTAAGGTTTCAATAAATGCCCATTCCCCCCTCCCCCCACAAGTCTGAGTTTCCAGCATGACTATCCCCCAGATGGTTCTTTTGCTAAACTTTAAAATTCTCCCTGAAAGATAAGCTCACCTTGCTTTTCTCTCTCTCACCCTGACACCCTTCAACAATCTCTTCATTATGCATATCAGTTTAGTCTCTGGGTTTGTTATTTTTTTCTTCACTTAGCCAATTGCCAGATTCCCCATAAAGAAAACACCCTGGAAACTGACACAGCCAGCATGAATTCTCTTATGTAAGGCTTTCATTTGATTCTATAATTCTGTATATAGAAACCTCTTTGGAAATCCAGACATTTTCCAGTGGGTGGATACAGAAAAATGCACACATCAATAAATCTTGTTCATGTGCACTGTTCATGCTTGCTAACCTTCACTAAATGCAATAGCAGACCTAAGTGATTTAAATAGGCTATCAGGTGCTTCTCATTTCTACCATAGGCGTGGAGTAGAGACCATTCATTGAACTTGTACAGAAAAGTAGGAGTTGGCACAAAATAAATATGCACTACTTGATGATGACTGAGTGAATGATTTTCCAAGTTATCGTGAGTTGTTAGAAGATTCATATGTTGGTCATCCACCTCTTTGCTCTCAAATGCATTCTATATCCTCTCTCTGTAAACCTTGTCAACTGGCTTCCAGCAAGGTTTGCCCAATGGAAGGTACTGATGAGAGCAATGGAAGGGAGATGCCAGGGTAACCCCATCTCCCTTCTAGGAAGCATTTCCAGCACCATCTGCATCTCCTCTTTTTTTCTTCTTACCAGCTAGGCCCTTCTTCCATGGATCCAGCTTCTGTTAGATGACCCAGCTGTTTGGTTCTAGTACTACTATCTACTCCTTTTGTCCTCCTTGCCCACTGGTGTGCTGGTAAATTTTTAACAACTGGCTCTCTTAGAGGGGGAGAAGGGAAGAGAAGAAGTCCTGATTTGAAATGTTTGCCAGTGTCCATGGTGTAAATACAGCCTGTCTTGCAAAATTCCTGAATATTTAACAAACTGTTTTCAGGAGACTATACAAGGTAGCTCCAGCACATTACTGCTCCAGCCCTAAGCAAAGTAGTAGGTTCCTGTGGTGAATCTCTGGGTTCTCTCACAGCTCTGTTTAGTTTCTCAGTATTTTTAACTCCCTTATTGCTAGTTACCTGAATTAAATTATTTCTATTAGCTATCTGGCATTATATCCTAACTGCATATTGTTAAGAGAGTAGAATTTGTTAGAGAAGTGCTTCTCAAAGTACGAAAATATAAATGAACCATATGACAAGTATACTGGAAATTAAGCTGATATCATTGGTTATAAAGAGTGAGACTTTCTAGACGAAGTGCTAAAGGAAGCAGTGAATCAATTTACATTGTGGCACAGCTTCTTATCTCACTATACACTGGTGACAAAGTGTGTGGGCTGCTAGTTGTGTGCAGACCACACTTTGGGTAACACTGTAATAGAGCACTTTGGAAAAGCAATTTGGCAATAGGTATCAAAAGCCTCAAAAGCATCCCATCCTTTGTATCACCAGTTCTACATTAACAGAATCTCTTCTAGGAACTCATCCAAAAAGAAGGGAAAAGCCATATGTACAAAGAAGTTCATTACAGTATTCCTTAAAATAGAGTATTTTTGAAGCAATTTCAAAGTGAAAAAAATAGAAAATGATTACTTAAATCTATTTAATGGGCTATTACGCATTTTTATAAATTACAATTTTCAATATTGTGGCAATATGGAGAAAAGTATATAGTACTAGGCAATAAAATCAGGAAAGAAAATTTTACATACATGATGAGAATCATATAAGAATATGTATGCTATAAGGAAAAGAATGAAAAGAAATATATAAAATAATACTTGAATTATGTAAAGGGGCCACTAGAAGATGGATTCTTTCCTCTAATTTTCAAAGAGTGACTTTTTTATAATGTAGGCATTCCATTAGTTTTGTCAAATAAAAAGTTTTAAAAAGATCTACCAAAAAAGTTAATAAGAAAATTTAGAAGAAAAAATATATTATATATTAAGACACTCATGAATGCTGTTTTAGTTTATGATATAAGCCTTGGATGAGTCTGAAGTTAAATTAAGATCCCCAATCTGCCCATCTGTCATTCATTCCCCATGCATGTTGCCTCCTTACCTGAATTTCATCTGCTCACCAACAGCTATCGAACCTCTCTTTCAGAGAGGTGGCTGAAATTGCATATATACTTACAAGTAAATATGCTGCCTTTCATGTCTTTTGAGCCTTCTTCCTACTATAGAGTGGACGACTGTCCCTTAGAGGAGCACCTGCCAGCAATTTGTAAACAGGTGGAAGTATTGAAGGCCTGAAGAGTTGGTCCCACGAGATCCAAAACAGGTCTATACTTGCTCTGCTTTGCTTGGTTTCAAATTCCTTATCCCGCTGAATACTTGGTTCCCTCAAAAGTACAACAACTGCTTCCTCTGCTACACCCTCTTTTTCTCCCTATTTTCCTATTCACCTCAGACTACATCTTTAACATTGCTTATTTAAATGACACACCTGAAAACAACAAACAAAAAAAACCCTTAAAAACCAGTCTTCATCCAATTTTTTCTACTTTTAAATAAACAAACAATACCCAATGGCAGAATTCAAACCACGAAAAACTAACATCTGTGTGCACCATAAGTATAAAATAACAATAAATATCTCAGGTTCTGGAGCTCAATTGCCTGGGTTTAAATATTAGATTTTCTACTTACAACCTGGCTGCTTTTGGCCAAATCCTTAATCTTTCTTTCAGTTTCCTCATTTGTGAAATGCAGATAATATCTCATAAGATTATTGCAAAGATAAAATTAGTTATTTCACATAAAGCACTTAGAACAGAGCCTGGCACTTGATGCATATTCAGTAAAGTTTAGCTCATATTGTTTTAAGTTCTTACTCCAAAAAATAAGTATTGCATGATGTAGCCCCTGTAAGGCAGGCCTCCCTGCCCTTCCCCAGGTACCACCAAATCTGCATGAGCATCAGTTAGAGAACCAGCTGGTCAAATGTAGCATAGGTGATACAAAGATCTCCACTGTTTTTCCTAGAGCTCTTTTCCACTGGGTCCATGATCGGTTTGAGCTTCACAGGCACAAAAATGAGTAAATCCTTCCCAGAATAAACTTAAAAAAAAAAAAAAAAAAAAAAGCTAAGTAAGCTCTTGACAATTTGGGAGCCCAAACTCTTTGGAGAATGATTCACAGTGATACCATTCTATTTACACCACTGCCCAGTGAGCGGCCATGCACAAACACAGCAAGGAGTGTGCGCTAGGAAACATTCTGAGTGCATATTCTACACATGCATGTTTGGGGATGTTTGAATGTGGTTTGACTACCTTCCAAAGCCAGTTAAAACTGGGCTGGTAGGCCTCCATCTCC
Organism: Mirza zaza; assembly: GCA_008750895.1. NCBI lineage: Eukaryota > Metazoa > Chordata > Mammalia > Primates > Cheirogaleidae > Mirza > Mirza zaza. The sequence goes on along the minus strand of VSMD01102484.1, from coordinate 13,044 downwards.
TTCCTCCCATTTTTGCCACCCCAATCTTCTTACTGCTGATGATCTCCACAAGCAGGATTCATCTTTCTCCAGTCCCCAGCCAACTCAGACCAAGACATCACATCCAACTCAGCCCCATCGACCCACTGGGCTTGGAATGAGTCACTAGTGCAGCCCTGAGGGCTGGGTTCCATTAGCACTGTTTGGGTCCCACATGGCTCTCTTGGATCTAAAACATTCTCCAGAACCTACATTTCTTCACAAAGCTGTGACTTGTCCTGTGTTAGCTCTTCCACCACTACCCTATTTGGGGCTTGGTCAAAGAACTGGCCTTCAGTCTTTGTCCCTACTCCTCAGTTCTGGCCAACTTCCCTGAATAGTAGGTCCTCCAGCCCATCTCCCAGGATCAGAGCCGGCCCCACTGCAGACTAGTGGCCAGGGATTAAACAGGACTGACCTGCTCATACGTGTCCTCCTGGTTCCTCTCTCAATCCAGAACTCCTGGAAAGGACTCTCGTCTACTACACTCATTCCATCTGAGTAGTCACTTCTCTTCCAACCCCAGAAAACATGTCCCCTCAGAGCTACCATTCCCAGAATTCTAAGTGAGCCTAATCCAAGCTCTGCCTTGGCCACAAGACTTTATCTCTAGACTCAATTTCTCGAGCATCAGCTTTCTCACCCCAGCCCAGCCTGGGGTCTAGATTCATGTCAGTGCCTCACTCCCTTGCTGCCTATCCTTTGCCAACAACTGGGCATGGGACAAAGTGCATACTGTGAATATTTCTTGTTAATTGAAAAAAAAAAAAAAAACTCCCCAGAAGTCTTAGGTTCATGAATTAAAGGCAAATTTCAAAATAGCCACAGCCTCAAAATAGCCACAGCAAAACATCACGATACAAATGGAAACATGATCATATTCATTTCTTGAATTTTCCATCTCATCAAGATAAACCACCCAAAGACAGGAAATGTCAAAACACTTAGAACCAGCCATCCTGCCATGCTTCTGTCCAAGTGGACATGCTTACCTCAAACCACTGCCCGTGAGACTGCATCTTGAGGATGACACAAGGGTCTGGTTTGGAAAGGGCATCTCTGTCGGAAATGCCTTTGCATGCCACACGCAGCTCCACTTTGGTCAGGCAGGGGCTGTTGAAGATTCCCAGCGTGTTGGCAGCTGACTCGTAAATGTTGCTCATCTTCTTCATTCTGTTTTAGGCACGTAAAAGAAGAAAAAAAGACACACCAATCACTGCAGCATTTGTCAAAGGAAAAGCCCCCCTAGTCACCCTTCAGGAAATTGATACACAGTTTCAAATATCAAAGGTGTATTAATTATCTCACTTTCCAACCTTGTGACATAACTCCAGTAAAACAAATCAAAAACCAACAATAACAACAACAAAAACAGGCACTGGTGCAGACTTGACTAAGAACACTATTTCCCTGTATGATTTGCATACATTTGCATAGTAGAATTTTTAGTCTGCGAAACAAAATTAATGAATTAGTGCAGTAGACTGCAAACTGTAATCCAGCTCTCAATTAAGTGCATGGCTTTTGTGAGATTTTACAGATTTGTTGGTTAATCAATTTAATAACATCTCAAGCTTTTAAGACTCCCTAAAAATCCAACATCCCTCCTATGTTACGGTGCAGAGAAATATATTGTTTCACCTGAAGAAACAGGCCAAATTTCCCATCCTTAAAACCTGGCCCATGTCAGTATGCCATCAGCAAGCCAGCTGCAAGAGGCCCAGTGTCTGAGTTCCTGCCTGATGTGCAAAAGTCTATTCTTACCATTCCCTTCTCCACTCCCACCTGCCACATCAGAACTCAGAATCAAAAGGCGGCAAGTGAAAGGAGAGGAAAAGCACAAAGCATATGATTCTGAACTCATGGAAACAGCAGCTACATATAACACAGCAGGCCAACAACACTTTGCATCACAGAGACCCAGGATACAGGGATCCACCAGAGGCCACCAGAGCTCTTCTCCTCCTCTGAGTGTAAGGACATTAGAAGATTTTTTCAGGAGCAAAATTCAATAACCTTCTCATGGAACACTGTGTCCCTATAGATTCATTAGAAAAATGATAATGGCTTCCTCAACCTCGCATGGTGTTGGTGGCTTATAGTGGAATTTCTTCATCTATAAAATGGGGATAATCCCTCCCTCTCTCCTTTCCTTCCTTCACAGATACTTAGTGAGCTTCCCTTTGGTACTAGCACCTTAGTAGGTTCAAGTTGAGTATACCATGCCACCTCATTTACAGAGAAGTGGCTGTGCCTCAGTGTCCCACACATACTCACATACATGAACAAAGTTTTATTGTAACAAAGGCACGCTCATTCATTTGCACATTATCTGTGGTTGCTTTCACTACAATGGCAGAGTTGAGTAATTGCCCACAAAGCTTGAAATATTTACTATGTGGCCCTCTTCAGAAAATGTTTGTTCAGCTCAGTTCTAAAATATCAGGTAAGGAGAATTTGTAGTTGGGGAAAGTTGCAATTCTATTTCAGTATGTGTTGTGGAATTAGTTTGAGGATGAGAGCTGCTCTATCTTCTACCAAACTGAACATTAATAGGGACTTTGGGATATTTGTTTCTCTACCTATGAGAAAATTCAAGCTGAGAGAGGACTGGCAGCTTGCCCACACCATGCAATTATTCTAATGGCAGAGCTGGGGCTGGAATGCTAGTTTTCTATGCTATTTTTATACAGGTAAAACCTTTAGCTAGATAACTGTTCAAATCTACAAGGAATAGTGGCTATAACAACTTTCCTTGATTTATTTCAACCTCCATACAGTCATATTTCCTTTCTATTTTTAAATAAATTTTATTCAAATATAGAAAATATCCAAGTCATACGTCCACAGCTTAATAAATTATTGTTGTTCCATTGTTACAAGTTATTAGCAGACCAATAATTAAAGCAACATAGGTGACAGAGTGTATATGAAATGAAATTTACAAGAAAGCAAAGGGAGGGAAGGAATTAGCTAGTGGGAAGATGGCTTTGTGTTTAGACAGGTTTGGATGTATGTTATGAACTCTATCAACTTTTTGATAAAGACAGCTGATTCTTCAATCAATGTCTTCCTGAATTCTGCTTTTCTCAATGCCTTAACTGGCTCCTTGGAATCTACATTCCTCTTCTACAGTCTTGACTAGCCTTTCCTGTATCTAGGATCCATCTCTGCCTCTGTCCCTATTCTTGAAGGCTCATGCCCATGCCCATCCCCTTCTAGACCCACTGACTGTATTCTACAGCACACAAGCTTCTATAGTTGGGAAATCTTCCTGAATACACGTCTTAATTATAAAGTATAATGCAAAAAATATATATACTCTGTCAGGGAGACACAGAGTTCCAGATTGAAATCTTGGCTCCTCTCCTGACTACCCATGTGTCTTGGGCAGGGTCCTCAACCTCTTGGATAGTAACACCTACCTTGAGGAGTTGCTGTAAAGAGTAGATGAAATAATATATGTAATATGATTAGCACAATACTAGGTATATTGTAGATGCTCTAAAAGTGGTAACTATTATTATTGTATTCTGACTTATCTCAAGATAAAATCATTCATTCTCCTACTATCAACTAGAAATCTCTTAGAATTCTCACCACTGCTTTAACACCAAAGTTCTACTAACACATTTAAAGTCCTTCTGTCTTTGAAGCCCAGACAATCTGGGCGTACCACACTCTACCTAAGAGCACGCAGCAACCTCTCAAACTGGCAGTTTATCTGGGGATTCATACACATGAGCCAATAATTCTAACAGGTTCAAAAGTCAGATAGTAAAACAACGATGCCAGTTCTAAGAATATTGTGAAGCTGCTTTATCAACTTACTGGGATAGGCACTTTACTCTTCAGTGTTTTCCCCAAAGCATTAGCTGTTTCCCTGGGAATCCTATATTCCACAGAAGCTCTTTCTTTATCCCTATGACACATGGTCATGTGTCATGTGCAACTCACAAGGTATCCGATAGGAACTGCAGAAGTCCCACAATGCAGAGGGATAAAAGGTCTCATCCTCCTTCATTTATTCATTTTCAGGTTATGACAACAGTTTTGGTTCACAGGTACCTGGTTATGTGGATTTCAGACAATAATATCTAGTTTTAACTATCCCTGCCCTGCAAATGTATTATTGCCAAGAAATCTCTGACTATAATACAATTATGCAGGTGAGAAAACACCATGAAATGGCAGAGGTGAGAGGTCTACTCCTAGTCTGAGGTTTCCATCAGCCTTTGTACTTTCTTAAAAATGGTAGCAATATAATCACATGAGTTAAAAGTTGATGAAAAAATTCAAAATTATCAAGTCTTCTTGAAATATGAGTTGACACACACAATCATTGATGGAATATTCCACACCAAGTGTATGTAGTACTTACTCTGAATTATTAATGATAATAAATTTAAATAGTTTATGAAAGAATGAATGAACTGGAGGCACATGTTTAGGGATGTTTTTATCAACAGAGTACATGATCCAGGAATTTTGCAGATCACTTCTTTAAGCAATGGGAAATACTTGCAGGGTTTGGAGCTGGAAACGGACGTGAGCAAATAAGTGTTTGATAAAGGCCCATCTGGTGCCAATATGATGGCTGGACTGGAGGGGAGAAAAAGGTTGTGAATGCATAAGGCTGTTATGGTGGCCATTTCTATTCCTCCCCTCCCTTTGAGTCTCCTTCCTTCCCTCTGCTCAGGGGCCTGAAAGGCTGGTATCCATTGACTGCCAGCACACTGTTGGCAAGTTTCCTGTTGGGTTTGACTTTAGTCAATGCAGACCTGGGAAAGAGAAGAGAGAGAGAACAGCATATTTCTTCCCAACTTCTACCCTGATCCTTAGCAGTGGCCAAGCTAATGGCCACAGCTCTATCTCCAAGGCTTCAGCTCTCCCTGGGCCTCAGTAACACCACTTCCTCCGCTTGCTCCTTCAGGCTTTGGGTAGTAATGGTTTCCTGCTAAGAGATTCTCTCCATTGTTGGCTTTAAGGAAATGGCCATGTCGGGGAGGCAAGGAACTGGGGATAGCCTTCAGTCAATAGCCAAACAGAAACTGAGACCCTCATTCCATCAAGATGAAAGGAAGTGAATTCTGCCAACAACTATGTGAGCTTGTAAGTGGATCATTCCCCAGCTGAACCTCAGATGAGACTGCAGCCCTGGCTGGCATCTAGAGTGCAGCCTTATAAGACCCTGAAACAGCAAATCCAACTAACCAGTGACCATATTCCTCACTTATAGAAACTGTGGAGATAATAAATATGTGCTTTCCAAGTTTGTAATAATATTTGTATGCAAAAGCAGATAACTAACACAAAGAGATCCAGGGTGTGTATGTGTGTCTACAAACTCCTTTAGGTCCTGAACTATTTCTTATACCTTACTGGATTCCCAGTAGTGCTTATGTGGATAATATTTGTGGACTGGTTATGAAACCAACCTAAACCTTCATCTCTAGGGGGACAGGGTACAGGAAAGAAATGCAGGGACACTGAGATAAAGCTCCTAATTTTCACAGTCATACTTAGGATCCCCAGCTTACCTCCCTGTCTGTGCACAAATGAAAGCCCTGATCAGATATATTTAAGTTCACAAGCTTCTGTACCTGCCCAGAGGTAACAGCAGTCCTGACCTTGACTTTGGAGGTGGTACACAGGCCAGTGAAGTCAAATTGTTTGGCTTTGATTCAGATGAAGCTCACTGCTAAAACGTGATCACAAAGTATGGCTCTGTCAACGAGTGATCAGCTACCTCCAGCTCCAGATAAGTGGAGTAAACAAGCAATTTCACACTCTGTTAGAGAACAGGATTAATATGGCCAGATTATCAATACATTTTTCATGGCCTATTTAAATCCTCTTTGTTGCCTTTCATACAATACCCTGGTTTTATGGAGACTAATGTCTGTGGAGAATTATTTTGATGAAAGCTGACTTTTGGCCAATTTTAGAAGCAAATTATAATTGTCCTTTCACTCTGATAATTTAAGTTATAAAAAACCACTACTTCAGCATATCCACACTCTCTAACAGGACAAACTGATCCTGAAACTTAATTAGTTTCTGAATGAGTTGCAAACAACACAAAGACAATAGAGAGCTCCAGAGGAAAGGGAATCAGCTTGAGTTCACAGGGGAACCAATTGAGCAGAGCTTGTCTCAAGACCGTGTTAAGAATAAGTGCATAATCACTGTTCTGCTTGCGTTGGCTTTATTCGGCCTTTTAATATGTCACAGTACATCCCAGGAAGGCCCGTGTGCTGGATGTCTCTATTGCACAACATTTCCATCTCGGTTCGAGAGATGTGTATAAGGCCTCTGCTGTGTGCCTGGCGCTGGGCTGGATGCTAGAGGCACTGAGCATCCATTCACTCAACCAGACATAAGACAGCTATTAGTCCACTGAGTCTTGTGAATCCGTTTCCTACTCAACGTTCCTTACATCAAGAGTAGATCTACTCTTAGATTTACTCGTACGTTGCAAGCACTGTGCTGGATGCTGTGATGGATGAAGGCATAGATGAGACGGTCCATCTGCCTAGAGGTTCATATTCTGGAGCAGTGCTGCTCAGACTTCACCAGGGCCACAACCCACCTGGGGAGCTTGTTAAAATCAGTTTCTGTTTCAAGAGTCTGGAGTGGGGCCTCCGTTTCTGCTCCCAGATGTTGCTGATCCTGCTGGCCTGTGAACTACACCTTCAGTAGTAGCAAGGTTACTGAGTATAAACAAAGCATCTGGAAAGCAAGGAAAACTGCCCCAGAAGTTGCTTTTCTTAAGATCAGACACTTAAGATGCAGACGACATAGAGGTAATAGTGTGGATCTAGCACTGGAGTATCAGGGTTTGAATCTCAGCTCTACTACCTACATGTCGCATGACCTCGGGTACATTACTTGAATCCTCTGTTCCTTGGTTTTGTCGTTTTTAAAATGAGGATAATAATACTTCCCATTTTGTAAAGTAGTCTTTAGAATTAAATGAATTAATTCACATAAAGCCCCTAGAAAAGTGCCTGGGCCAAAGGGAACATTAGATAAATGCAAACTATTGTTATTGTTGTTGTTGTTTTTAATTACACCAGTAAGTAGGTTCATGTAACATTGATCAATCTCCTATATATCTGCCCTGTATTCAACATTAAGTGATCAGGTCCTCAGGATGATTCTATGGTAGGTCCTATTAAGGTGCCAATTTCATAGGTAAGAAACTACAGCTTAGAAAAGTTCAACAACTAAACACAGCTTCCAGCTACACAAAGTGGTGGATTTGAACACAGAAACTTCAGGTGCAAAATTTGGGCCCTTAACCACTATGCATACTGCCTCCCTCTGAGTTAGCTGCTTAAGACTACTCTTAAAAAAGTGGCAAGTGAGGACATACACACACCATACCTACCAAAATTCTCTTGGCCCACCTGGCTCATCTGAATGTCACATGCTGGCTGCCCACCTCCCCAAAACTCCCAGCACCCTTCTCTCAAAGTCCCCTAGACTTCTACATTCTTTTTTTCCCCTTTCATGGAGAGTCCTTTATTTTGTTAATTAACCTGACCTCTGGGTTTCTTTCCCCTCAATCCTTACTCACCCAGCTCAGGCCCCCTCAGTTCAGGGTTTGGTAGTGCAAACATTGAATTTTCCCAAAAGGGTAGGAAAGGAAGAAAAGCTGTGAATATTTATACTTTTTTCCTCATCAAGCCTATAATGCTCAATAAATCTCTTTTTAAAATAGCTTCCTTTCCTAGCTGCTAGTATTAACTATACTAGGCCAGGTACAGTGGCTCACGCCTATAATCCTAGCTCTCTGGGAGGCCGAGGCAGGAGGATCGCTCAAGGTCAGGAGTTCGAAACCAGCCTGAGTGAGAGCAAGACCCAGTCTCTACTAAAAATAGAATGAAATTAATTGGCCAACTAAAAATATATAGAAAAAATTAGCGGGGCATGGTGGCAAGTGCCTGTAGTCCCAGCTACTTGGGAGGCTAAGGCAGTAGGATCGCTTGAGCCCAGGAGTTTGAGGTTGCTGTGAGCTAGGTTGATGCCACAGCACTCTAGCCCGGGCAACAGAGTGAGACTCTGTCTCAAAAAAAATATATATTAACTATACTAATAAACTGCACAAATACTGTTTCATCTCCTCCCTGAGGTAACTTCTTGGGATAGGTATTATCAGTCCCATTTTACAGATATAAAAAATTAGGCTCATGATGGTTAAATAGCTTGCCCCATAATTGGTAAGTGACAGAGCTAGGAATTAAAAGTGGGTCTAGCGGACTCTAAAACCCATGGGTTTGTCCATTTCTTATCAAATGATGTATAATTTGCTTAATGATTACTTTCTTTCTATATTATGCAAACTTCAACCCTGTTCCAATCTTAATATAGCTCTAAAGCATAGTATGTGCATTATGAGATTATGCTGTGTCAGTCCTTAAAAATTCACTTTCCTTTCATCCCTTTACTCCCAAGGCAGCACAAGTTACTTCTGGAACTCTATTTGCAATGGTAGCTTCATCAAGTTGAGGGGTTTGGGAACTCAGTGACCCTACTCTGATTATTTCAACCACTGAGCATTTGATGAGTTACAGATGGAGAAGCTACAGAACCCAGCAAACACAGAGATGCAAACCATGTGAACCACAAAAGGCTATGGTTTTAATGAATAATATGACAATATATGTACATGAGTTGACAATACAATTATCACATGCATTCAAAATTAACAATATGCATACAGGAATGTTTTTCTGAAATACACCATTTCCAAGTCACTCAAGTACAAGGAATTATTTCAGTCATTTCCTGAGTTTTCTAATTCGTTACAACGGAAAGACCAAAAGAAGAAATCCAGCAGAGATCCCATTTCCTGAAAAACAGCTTTCTTGGAATGCATAAGGAATCAGATTTATTGATGCTCTAGGAACTTCCGGGCTCACGATTTTGACTCTAACAGTGAGTCATAAAGATGAGATTTTTCTAGAAAGCAATTATGTTCATTGCATCACATTCATATTAATTTTATAACACTCAAATGTCACCCATACCCATTTTTAGGAGAAGAATTGGATGTGTAAATTTAACCAGATAATTTTAAATGCTGACAGAAAGTTTTAAAAGTCAAAATGAACTGAATATCAAGGGAAACAGAATGAATGACTATCTTCTCCCTGTCCCAGCCCTTCCTCTTCCTGCCATACCAGAAACACCTACGGTTCCTAAATGAGAGGAAAAGCAAATTCAGAGGATGTTTTATTATTTTGGCACGGAAATAATTTCCTCCCATTTCTCAAGCAATGAAATTTACCCAGTAGAAAGATCAAATCTTTAAAATCCCAGCCTTCTTTTGTTCAGTTATTTTGCCTTTTTAATATAATCACAGGTTGGGTTCTTCCACGAATGTCATTTTAACAGGAAGCTGGGGGCTCACAGAGTGGATTTTGTGTTTCTAGCCTTATACATGTGGCTAAACTTAAGGGGAAAAAAAGAGCAGGATTATTTTTATGTTCAACGGGAGAAACTACAGACAGCATATGAAGCCAGCAGCCAATTTCGTTGAGAAAGCATGATAACCGATCTACTTATGGGTTTTGTTCTGCTCCCACACCTTCTCCAGTAAGACTTGCTTCATCTGCTCTTAATTACATCCTAGTGTTAACATGCTTTTGCTTAGTTGGCAGAGGACAACATGTTGTGTTTTGGGAAAGAAGAGGGGGTTGAGTAGATAAAGTGTGAAACGAAATACCTTTTCAGGATACAGAATCCAACCTCTAGTTCTGCATTTCTCCACAGAAATATGTGTAATGATGAAAATGTTCTCTATCTCTGTGGCCAATACAGTGGCCACTACTAGCCACAGGTGGCTGTTGAGCCCTTAAACTGTGCCTACTGTGACTGAGGAGATAAATTTTTTATTTTATTTAATTTTAATTTTAATAGCCATTTGTAGCTAGTGACTAATGTATTAGATATGCACTGGGCACACCATACCAGACTACTGTTTATAGGGTTTTTTCTTCGTTTTTCCCGAGAAACAAAACAACCCTTGAAAACATAACTCTTTTATAAGAGAAATCTGTCATCCCAGTATTTGGTGGTGGAGACTGGACGTGGAAGTGCTAAAAGGACTTAACAGGTGCAAGTTTGGCTCACAGGCTTGTCTTCTTCTGCTAGTGCCAGCTGATTGGTGGTGACTTCCTACAGTCCTCTGTCTAGACAGACAGCCTGAGAAAGAGTGGCACGGTTCACTAACAACAGCTGCCACCCACACACGCAGAAGGGATTAGTGGCAGCCCATGAGGAAAGACTGTACAGACAATATCGGAGTGAAGCTCTCCTTAGAACTTCTTTCTAACGTGGTATTACCTTTATGTCCAGTGTGTAATGATGTTTCTACTAAAAGTTTCAAAATGGTGCAACATAAGCTTTGGGGCAAATGGCCTTGCTAGAGCTGCTACAGATGAAAACAGAGAACAGAATTCAGGTGGAAGTAGCATGTGAACTGGGTGTGTGCTGGGAGTTGGAGAGAGGGTTGTTTGAAAGGGAGGGCATGTTGGAGGACAGCGTTGTGTTTGGCTCAGGGATCAGTCATGTGACCAGCCATCACAGATGCTTAGGTGATGTTTTGGGAAAGAGGAAAGCCTCGGCAGAAATGGAAGAAGTTATATTCTCTCTCTCTCTCTCTCTCTCAGTTGAGCTTCTGAATACCAGAGTACCACCTGGGATTGCTTTCATATAACGTATATATTTCGTGTAACGTATGCATTTCATGTGAGAAATGTATATTTATCAAAGGAGTTTGGCAGTAATAGGTAGAAACAAAAAAGGGTCTCCCCACTAGCACAGAGAAACTTTAGGGGGCCACTGGCAATAGGAGGGGACCGTGGCTGAATTGATCAAATCAGTGCACCTGGGCAAGGGTGTGGGAGACATTTTCAGATGATGAAGAAATCTAGCAGGTGCCATGTGTACAGCAGCTGAGAATTCTGTGGATTTCCAATCCTCACTGAATGTGAGGAGAATTTGAACACAAGAAAACCTGCAGTCCCCAGTATGGGTACAGACAGACCAAAGAAACAAATGCCAGATATAAAATATTAATGGCAACAGTGATGCCAAATCTAGCAAGTGTTTTTAGATACTTATGTGTCTGTCCCAGTGTTTGGTACTTCCAGTTACACCATCACATTTAATCCTTTCAAGAGCTATGGAAGATAGCTATTGATATTATTTCAATTTTACAGATGACAAAACTTAGATTCAGAAAAATCCAAGTAAATTGTTAGATTGTATAACCAAAAAATGGAAGAGGCAGGATTCAGTCAGATTTTTTTAAACTCAAAAGTTCAGGCTTTTATTTGTAATGTTATTCTGCTTCCCCCTGCACACCTTCAGCTCTATGTTCAGTTTCTAGTTCTATTTAAGTCCCTTAATGCTGGATATCCTAGAATGGTACATCTCATTCATTCATTCATTCATAAAATATTTAGTTAACACTTCACTCACAGGTTCATGGAGAAATAAATAGGCAAATAAATATTTACAAAAGATAAATGTTGCTTGCTCTTTTGTCTTCCATATTTCCATTAAAGTAGCCATGGAGAGACTCCGAAATTGCCAATTGCACTAGAAAGGAAAAAGCTCGCAGGTGGAATTGCCTCTGGCTGTTTTTCCACAGAGTAGTGTGCTATGGAATTATTATTCTATGAGGTGCTTAAGAGATCATCTCAAAAGAAGCAATGGTAGATTTTATAACATAAAGCAGATTTGTTTATAGCAGGACATTTCAGAGTTATTTGTATGTGAATTTGCTCTGTAAATCTCCAAAGAGAAGCTATGGCATATAATATTTCCCCAAATCATTTAATAACAAAAAATTTCATGGAACACATTAGAAGATAAATGATTAACAGAGGAAAAAAAATTCAGAAAAATGGTAGAGGTTAACGGGCAGCAGGCAGAAGCATATTGCATTTGGTGATATTTTATTTTCCACCAAAAGTGTTGTAGGGGGTGAGGCAAGAAGACACAGGAAGCAGTGCAGCATGGGAGGTACTGTCTTTCATGTACTCCACTATGAAGAAGAATGGATGCTGAGGTTCTGGCTAAGTCTGAGAGCTGCAGCCCCAGACTGGCAGGTCTACTTTAGATAAGAGCCTACTGGGCTCAGCAACTTGGATCAGGTATTAGATATCCAGGTGATGCTCAGATACTCAACTGAGAGACAGGGACTCTAGCATGGAGTGGATAGTGGGGAGGATTAATGACATTCTACTTAACCTGTCCACTGGCAAATGACAGGCTGCATAGATTTATTCCCTATCCTGAATAAGTCAATTGAAAATAACAAGAGCAATATGCAGCCTAAGACAAAGGTGGGAATAACTAAATTGTTGTCAATTCATATGATAGGATGCCATCCAGCAATGAAAACGAACGACCTTTTGATACACATGCCAGCATGGGTGAATCTCCTAGACATAATATTGAACAAACTATGTTCCATACAAAAGAGTACACACTGTATGATACCAATTATATAAAGTTTAAAAACAGGCCAAAATTAATTATAATGGTATAAGGGAGTAAAATGTTTACCTTCGTGGATGCAATGATTGGAGAGATACAAGAGAGGTTTCTGGGTGCAGAAATATTCTACATATTTATTTGGGAGGGTTTGCTTTGTAAAAATTCACCCAGCTGGACACTTAAGATGTGTATACTCTTCTGTATATTTATTTCACTTGGATAAACTTTTACTTAAAAAATAAATAATAGTAGAAATAAGACAAATATATCTAATATACTAGTAATTATGAAGAGTAATATGCTAGAAATATGCTAGAAATTCTCTTACTGAAAAACCAATAATCTTGGATTAGCTTTAATATCTACCCAGGTGCTACTTATTAAACCAACTATAATAAGTGAATGAGCGAATATATGAATAAAGAAAAGCAGACAAAATTCAATTAAAGGAAAGCAGGGACAGTAGGAATAATGTAAGACAAAGTAGAACATATGGGAAGAAACCTCAAA
>VSMD01102480.1:0-35962 GCA_008750895.1 Mirza zaza | reverse complement strand
CTGGGACTACAGGCATGTACCACCATGCCCGGCTAATTTTTTTTTCTATATATACTAGTTGGCCAATTAATTTCTTTCTATTTATAGTAGAGATGGGGTCTTGCTCTTGCTCAGGCTGGTCTCGAACTCCTGAGCTCAAACGATCCGCCCACCTCGGCCTCCCAGAGAGCTAGGATTACAGGCTTGAGCCACCGCGCCCGGCCATTGAGCCCAGGAGTTTGAGGTTGCTGTGAGCTAGGCTGATGCCACAGCACTCTAACCTGGGCAACAGAGTGAGACTCTGTCTCAAAAAAAAAAAAAAGAAAGAAAGAAGAAGAAGAAGAAGAGGCCAGAGAGGCCAGTTATCTCTCTTTCCTCCATCCATGTGAGGACACAGAGGACAGCATTCTGCAACCCAGAAGAGGTCCCTCACCAGAACCTGACCATTCTGGCACCCTAATCTCAGACTTCTAGCCTCCAGAACTATGAAAAATAAATTTTTGTTGTTTATGAGGCAAAAAAAAAAAGAATTCTATCAATCAATAAGAACAAGACAGGCAATATAATAAAAAGAATGCACAAAAGACATGAACAAGCACTTCACAAAAGTGAATATCCACATGGCCAATAAACATATGAAAAGATGCTCAGTTTCATTATTCAACACTGAAATACAAATTAAACCACACTGAAATGCCACTATGCATCCATCAGAATGGCTAAAATTAAAAATACTAATGTTGGTACAGATGTAGAGAAACTGGCTACATATGCTGCTGGTGGAAGCACACATTGACTCAACCATTTTGGAAAACTATATGGTAGTATCTACAAAAACTGAATATATGGCTACACCATAACCCAGCAATTCATTCCAGGTTATGTGTATACTCAACAGAGATGTTTACTTATATGCAAAAAAGAGATATACGAGAATGTTCTTAATAACTGGAGATGAACAAATGTCCATCAACAATAGAATGGATAAGTAAGGGTATATTGATAAATGATGGAATACTATAGTATTCGACTGTATACAGCAATTTCTATGTAATATACAGCAATAAGAAAGAAAAAAATACTACTACATGCATCTAAGTTCAATAAAAGACTCCAGACACAAAAGAATTCATCTTGCATGATTTCGTTTAGATGAAGTTCAAAAACAGGCATAACTAATCTATAACATTAGAAGTCAGGATCACAGTTTCCAGTGGGAGGTAGTAATAACTGAGAGTAAGCACAAAAGGTGTGTTTATATTCTAATTTTGTTACATGCATGTATTCCCTGTGTAATAATTCATTGAGCTCTATGCTATAATTTGTGTGCTTGTATCTCTTTATATTATACTTCATGGGTCTACTAAAAATAAAAAGTGGTCCTCCCACACAGAGCAGAGACAGCATAAAGACTGTTAATGCGAGAAAGTGTCACCGCAGAGAGGACAGAAGTCAGCACGGACTTTGGGCCCCAGCCATCCAGCCTCCGGAAGTAGCACCACCATCTCCTCGTGGGCCCTGCTGCTGAGACACAGGCTAAGAGCTGGGCGGGAAGGCTGAGAAAAGGGAACTGGTGACCGAAGGAGGAAGAGGAAGCAGAGTGTGGAAACTATGGTGAGCAGGTCTGTGCTCTCCACCAGAGGTCTAGGCTTGGGGACAATTGCTGAGAGAAGGCAGTGTTCAGTTCAAGACTGAACTTACTTTATCTGTAGTATTGAGCAAGCAATTTAACTTCTCTAAGTATCCGTTTCATATTCTTTAAAGTTGTGATAATAGTACTGAACCCACTGGGCTTCCATGAGGATTCAATATGAAAGTGTGTGTCAGTGTCAAAATACAGACGACTCAAGAATAGTTGTTGGTGGCCAGGCGCGGTGGCTCATGGCTATAATCCTAGCTCTCTGGGAGGCTGAGGCAGGCGGATTGCTCAAGGTCAGGAGTTCGAAACCAGCCTGAGCAAGAGCGAGACCCCGGTCTCTACTATAAACAGAAAGAAATTAATTGGCCAACTAATATATATAGAAAAAATTAGTTGGGCATGGTGGTGCATGCCTGTAGTCCCAGCTACTGAGGAGGCTGAGGCAGCAGGATTGCTTGAGCCCAGGAGTTTGAGGTTGCTGTGAGCTAGGCTGACGCCACGGCACTCACTCTAGCCTGGGCAACAAAGTGAGACTCTGTTTCAAAAAAAAGAGAAGAGAAGAGAGAGAGAAAGAGAGAAAGAGAGAAAGAGAGAAAGAGAGAAAGAGAGAAAGAGAGAAAGAAAGAAAGAAAGAAAGAAAGAAAGAAAGAAAGAAAGAAAGAAAGAAAGAAAGAAAGAAAGAAAGAAAGAAAGAAAGAAAGAAAGAAAGAAAGAAAGAAAAAGAAAGAAATTGGCCAACTAAAAAATATATAGAAAAAAATTGGTGGTGGTGCATGCCTGTAGTCCCAGCTACTCGGGAGGCTGAGGCAGAAGGATTGCTTGAGCCCAGGAGTTTGAGGTTTCTGTGAGCTAGGCTGACACCATGGCACTCTAACCTGGGCAACAGAGTGAGACTCTGTCTCAAAAAAATAAAAAGAGTAGTTAGTGGTACTGGACCTTGCAAAGGGGTCAGTGGCGCATCTTTGCCACCAGAGGGAGCTCTACAAACACCCGTTGGGGCTAAAACCTCAGAGGCTGCAACATCCACTGGTACGCTGGGATTTTGCAAATCAGCTGGGGAGATGCAGAGGCCCAGGGTAGCGACGGCCTTCCTTTTCCAGGCCAACAGAAGCCTGCTGGCCTGTAAACTGAGTCCACATCATAAATGGATATGGCCCCTGGTGAACCACCAGTCTGGAATGGGCACTGGAGGGAAGAAGAGAGGGAAGGAGGGAAGGAGGGATCTGCCTCCATCACTGCGCATCTGCTCAGAGCCTCCTCCAGGAGGCATGTGGTTCCAGGAAAGGGGACAAGTAACATCCTGATGGCCCAACACAGGCTGGGCGCGGTGGCTCACACCTGTAATCTAGCACTCTGGGAGGTGGAGGCAGAATTGCTTGAGCTTAGTTCGAGCAAGAGTGAGACCCTGTCTCTACCAAAAAGCAAAAACAGCCAGGCATTGTGGCAAGCACCTGTAGTCCCAGCTACCCAGGAGGCTGAGGCAGAAGGATTGCTTAGAGCCCAGGAGTTGGAGGTTACAGTGAGCTCCAATGACGCCACTGTACTCTACCTGGGCAATGGATTGAGACTCTGTCTCAACAACAACAACAAAAAAAGACACAAGGCAACAGATGGCCCAACAACACAGTCTTCCATCTGCACCCAGGGCCTCACGTTGGTGAAAGACCAACCTCCCCACCCCTGAATTCAAGCAACAACTTCCAGCCAGAGGCATTAGCTGTGTCCATGAACAGCCACACTGCATGCGGCTAATAAGGACCACGCACATCTGTAGGACAGGTCCTGCAGTTAGACTCTCTGGGTTACAATCACTAAGTACCAGCCATTGTGTGTGATCTCGAGCAAGTCACCTTACTCTCTGAGACTCAGTTCCCCACATCTGTAAAGTGCAGATGACAAGGCCAGGCGCGGTGGCTCACGCCTGTAATCCTGGCACTCTGGAAGGTCGAGGTGGGTGGATTGCTCAAGGTCAGGAGCAATCCAGCCTGAGCAAGAGTGAAACCAGCCTGAGCAAGAGTGAAACCCCATCTCTACTATAAATAAAAAAAGAAATTAATTGGCCAACTAATATATATAGAAAAAATTAGCCAGACATGGTGGCGCATGCCTGTAGTCCCAGCTACTCGGGAGGCTGAGGCAGTAGGATTGCTTGAGACCAGGGGTTTGAGGTTGCTGTGAGCTAGGCTGACACCACGGCCCTCACTCTAGCCTGGGCAACAAAGCGAGAATCTGTCTCAAAAAAAAAAAAAAAAAAGGTGCAGATGACAAGAATGCCTGCCCATGGAGCTCATGGGAACTAAAGAACATAAAGCAGGTGCAGTGCTGAGCACACAGCCTGCAACGTAGTGAGCAGGCAATACATGTGAGCTATTACTAGCCAAAAAACTTCTCCTGGGTTCCAAAATATCTTCTCATCTATTATCTAAGTGAGGAGGACAGAGGAGATGTTCTCATTTCACAGACAGGGAAACATGGCTCTAAGGGGTTCAGTGGCATGCTCAAGGTCACACAGTCAGCAGATGAGCAAAAGCCAGGAGATCCAACTATTATTCCAGGAATCCCCTCTGTAGCCACTGCTCTTTATTTCTTTTTAATTCATTAATCTTTCTTGTTTTTTTAGAGACAGGGTCTCCCACTCTGTCACCCTGGGTAAAATACAGTGGCATCAGCCTAGCTCACAGCAACCTCAAACTCCTGGCCTCAAGCAATGATCCTGCCTCAGCAGCTGGGACTGCAGGCTTACACCACAGTGCCTGGCTAATTTTTTTTTTTTTTGGTACAGATGGGGTCTTGCTATGTTGCCCAGGCTGGTCTTGAGCTCCTGGCCTCAAGAAATCCTCCTGCTTCAGCCTTCCAAAGTGTTGGGATTACGGGTGTGAACCACTGCACCCAGCTTCCTCTGCTCTTAAAACTGTCTCTGGGCTCTGTGGAAGGAACAAAGCTACCACACCCAAAGCGCTGAGGCCGTAGGGGAGCAGGAAGACCGTTTTTAGGTCAGTGGGTTTGTAATCTGTTATGACACTGGGCAGGAGGAAAGGGAAATTGAGGCTTAGCCTCTTGCCCCAAACAAAGAGGAAGCAGACGGTCTGTTTAATTTAGGGCTCAAGCTCTGGCCATTATGACCAACATGGAGCAGTTGCAGCTGCTCCGGAGAGTTTTAGCTGCAGAAGCTGTGCTAAAGCCCATGCTTTGGACTTAGGAAGCCTCGCTTTGGAGCCACATTCTAGTTGTGTGA
Source organism: Mirza zaza (assembly GCA_008750895.1). Taxonomy (NCBI): domain Eukaryota; kingdom Metazoa; phylum Chordata; class Mammalia; order Primates; family Cheirogaleidae; genus Mirza; species Mirza zaza. The sequence continues at coordinate 31,109 of VSMD01102480.1, read as the reverse complement.
CCTGGGGTGGGGACTGAGCTTTGGGAGCCACAGTTTCCTCATCTGAAAATGGGGCTGCTGTTATGATGCTAAATGAGATAATGCAGGTGAAATGCTTAGCACCGTGTCTGGCACACTGCTGCACCTCCAGGGCATTAACATCCCATTTGGCCAAAGAAGAGCTTTCAGAAAGAAGAGCTCAACTCCTGGAGTCAGTTGAGCCTTTCCTGGGGGAAAGAGCCTGGTGTGCTGGAGAGGAAGTGTGTCCCCTCCCAGGCTGAGCAGGACTGGGCTCTGGGCATGGCAGGTGGGCTGCTGCTGAAAGGGGGAAGGGTCTGTTCTCTCTCCACTGACTCCAAAATTAAACCTTTCCCCACTTACCACTTCAAGTCCCCCATCCTTGTCAAGGCCTCTGTGTCAATGAGGAATTGCGTTCAGCTGCTATAACGGAGACCTCACTAGAGTGGCTTAAACAGGCGAGGGCTAATTCCCTCCATTTAAGAAATCAGGAGGTAGTGTGCAGTCCAGGCTGCTAGAGCAGCTCCACAGAATCGTCAGGCTGCTGGAATCCCTCTCCTTTTCTGTTTCAATCTCCATAGTGTATGGCTTCCATCTTCAGTGTTACCTCATGCTCCAAAGATAGGCTGCAGGAGTGCCAACTATCACATTCACAATCCAGGCTAAGGCCCAGTCTAAGTAAGGAGGAACAGTAGAAGAGCCAAAAGCTTGCACCTCCCAGTGAGTCAGTGCCCTGTAAGTCAGCTCCACTATACCTGATTAGCCAGAACTTAGTAATGTGGCCAAATGTAGCTGCAGAGGGGGCTGGGAAATGTAGTCTTTTAGTTGGGTTCATTGCAGCCCACTCCCTCTCTCCCATTGACGGAAGGAAAGAATTGATATCGGATAGACAACCAGCAGCCTCTGGATCTCAGCTAGCTGGTAGGAGGTCAATTTAACTCCATTACATACCCAAAAGTTCTTTCTTGAGCACCTATTATGTGCAAGGCACATATGAAGGTATGTAAAGATGCTTAAAGACTCTTGCTGTGCCTTAAGAAACCTTCAGGTGAATGGTGAAAAGACAAGCCCCCAAACCCTTCAGCTTTCTCACTTGCAAATCGAAGAGGTTGGATCCGTGCTCTCTAAATTGTAACTTTCACGTTCACTGTTGCACAATTAATGGAACTGCATTTTGCTTTCCTAACTCCCCCACCTGACCGTGAGCCCGCTGAGCACAGGGATCAGGACTGGTCCACACTGGCGCCATCAGAGCCTGCCACAGTGTCTGGCACATAGTGGCTGTGCAAGCCATCTGCTTGCCAAGTGAACACGTGACTTAAGCAGAGTTCAGCGAGGGGCGCAAGAGAGGGTCAGTTGCAGCTGTCAGGGTGTCCAAGAAGATGCCCCACATAGAGGGGCTGTCTGAGGTATATCTCTGATGAAGAGGTGACTTTTTGAAGGTGAAACTGGCAAAGTAGATTGGGGAAAGACCCTGAAGGCCCTTGAGGACCAGACTAAGGTGTCTGGATTTTAATAGACAGTTTTTAAGGCTGCAATCAGGTAAAAGAACTTAGCAGGCTTGTACTTAAGGAATGTCGGTCCATTATTCATTCAACCACCACAGATTGTGTATCAGGCTTTGTGGCAGAGAGGAGGAGAGGAAAATAACATTTAATGACTGTCTCCTTTGTGTCAGGGGCTCTTTGTGGTAATAATAATAATAATTATGATAACTACCATTTATTAGCCTTTACAGAGCTGAACCAGGCCAAGCACCATTCTGTGGGGCAGGTGCCATTGTTATCCACATTTTAAAGATGGGGAAACCAAAGCTGGGAAAAGTCAAGTAACTTAACTTCCCAACAGCATTAAGTGATGGAGTCGGAATTATAACTTACACTTCTCCCAAGCCCTGTCCTTCACACCCACATGGTTACCGAGAGAAGAAAGTAGCCTCGTTCTCACATCTAGAGCTCAGAGGCTGATGGAGTGGCAGAAAAGATGCCCCAGATGATCAGTGCCATCATGCAGGTGTGCCCAGGAGGGAGGGGAGCCCAGAGCTGGCTGGGTGTGGTCAGGCCTAAGAGGCTAGTCAGGGCCCACTTTCGGATAAGGTGACATTGGAACTGAATCCTGCAGCATGGCTGGAGTTCACCAGGAAGATGAGGGTGGACGTTCAGGCCAACCAAGGGCACAGCAGCTACAAACGCACAAAGGCCAAAGAGAACATGACATGTTTGTTCTAGATGCAGGCAAGACTAGAGTCACCAATGCCAGTTAGAAACTGTTGCACCTTTACAGGCAAGAAACAATAAGGACTGAGACTAAGGCTGTGGCAATGGAGGCAAAGATGGGAGGACAGATGGGAGAGTGTATTTGGGGGGTAGAATGGCACTCGCAGGCTAGCCAGTTAAGAGAGGTGATCAGGCTTGCTGGGTAAAGTTGTGCAGTTTGTGGACTGCTCAGTTTCCCAGCTGAGGGATATAAAATCCAATCCTCATTGGAATCTTTTTTTTTTTTTTTTTTTTTTGAGACAGAGTCTCGCTTTATTGCCCAGGCTAGAGTGAGTGCTGTGGCGTCAGCCTAGCTCACAGCAACCTCAAACTCCTGGGCTCAAGCAATCCTGCTGCCTCAGCCTCCCAAGTAGCTGGGAGTACAGGCATGTGCCACCATGCCCGGCAAATTTTTTCTATATATATTAGTTGGCCAATTAATTTCTTTCTATTTATAGTAGAGATGGGGTCTCGCTCTTGCTCAGGCTGGTCTCGAACTCCTGAGCTCAAACGATCCACCCACCTCGGCCTCCCAGAGAGCTAGGATTACAGGCGTGAGCCACCGCGCCCGGCCTCTCATTGGAATCTTGTCTAGAAGAAGGGTCAGCCTTTTTCTAGTTCACCAATGACACCATAGAGCTATAGCCCTAGAAGTGAGAATACATTACTACCAGGAAGGCAAGATTCCAGAATATGAGCGTGTCTAAGGAAGAGACCCCCTGTCAGTATCAGAAACAAAAAGCTGAACTTGTTACAGTACTTATTAATACTTAAGGAGGGTGGAGCCACACCTGTCAGGGGCCATCTCTGGGGGGCAGGGAACTGTCCCCGTATTGGTGCTGGGAGAGGGCAGACCAGTGGTGAGCCCATGTCAGGGAGGGAGTGTTCCCGACAATGGGTCAACCAGAGTGTGGCTGTGCCGATTGGCTTGCTTTCCGAAGCCTGTCATTGCTCAGATACATGGAGATGAGTCATCCTTGATTAAATGGTTTAAAGCCAGTGGTGGTGACGACTTATTGCCATGGCAACAGAACAGTCTGTCCTAGGGGTATGAGCTTTTCTTTTTCCTCAAGTGACTGGTAGCTTAAAACATTCACCCTCTTGTTAATGAACCCACAAGGGGGGTTCACTGTTGCTCCCCACACAGAAAGCCAATGACTGAGACGAGGATTGTCAAGGAGGAAAGGATTTATCTCAGTGGACATGTCTGCTGGGAGGGGGAGGTATGGACTGCCTCAAATCGGCCTCTCTGATCAACGGGGTCAGGGGTTTTCTGGAGGTGAAATGAATAATGCATGGGGGGTGGGGGCATCACTGTGTGTTTGGGGTTAGTGCAGGGCACGCAAGCGCAGTGAGAAATCACGTTACTGTGTAGATCCCATGATCAAAAAATGGCAGATAAGTCCCTCCCAGGGCGGGGATTTTAGTATTACGATGAGCTAGGGATTAACACTGGTCACTCTTTCAGCCTGTGCTCAGGCTCAGTGGGTCCTCAGGCACAGTCTGTGGTGGGTGTCACTTATCTTGTCTTCTCTGGACAAACAGGTGGCGTGAGGCTTTGTAGTTTTCTCATGGCTGCAAGGAGGCTCCACCTTTCCTGGGAAAGGAACTCAAAAGGGAATGCATCAGTGCAACAGACAGTTACAAAGCTCTGGTCAGCACGTCTTACTGGCCTGGAACTTGAAACATAAGACACCTACTAAAAATTAAGACTATAAGAAATGTTTTCTTGCTTACGGAGCTGGTTACATTCCCAGGGGTCCTTTTACTTTAACAAAGGACTATGTTGGCTCAGGGAGATTTACAGGTGGGCTGGGCTGGGGTGAGAATACCAGTCTGGCCCAGACTGTGGCTCTGTGGTCCGATTTTTGTATAAGATCTGGGGTATGGTGTTCCCAACACAGGGACCAGAGAAACAATCTGCACAGTGGGGAACATACCAATTCAGAAATGGGACTCAGAAGCCTGATCTCGCAGTCACTTGTCCTGTAAAGGAGACATGAGGCGCCAGTGGACAGTGTGGCACCCCTGCCTCTACTGAGCCCCCTCCTTCCTGCTTCCTCCATGTCTCTCTGTTGTTGGCTCAGTGGGGGCCGCGTGTGCTTGCCCCTCCGTACCCCTGAGAATCAGCGCTGGAGCTGCCACCCGAGAGGCTGGGCTCCTCTAGGACGAGGACCAAAGCAGACTAGCAGCTCATGGGCCATCTTGTACCCCCCACACTGTCTGCCCACTTCCCTCAGATTGAGCAATGGCTCCTGGTGGTTAGGCTCGGGTGGGTTTGTGTTTTTATTTTCTTCTTTATTTTTAAAGTTTTTTTTGAGATAGGGCTCACTGTGTTGCCCAGGCCAGAGTGCAGTGGCATCATCATAGCTCACTGGGAGGCTCATAGTCCCAGCTACTCAGAAGGCTGAGGCAGGAGGATGGCTTGAGCCCAGGAGTTTGAGGTTGCTGTGATGCCATGGCACTCTAACCTGGGCAACAGAGTGAGACTCTGTCTCAAATAAAAAAAGAAAAATTAAACTCAAGATAATATAGACTGGGGAAACAGTTTTATGTGAATGAAAGCAGAAGGGTTGAAATGTTTGCTTACTGCCTTGCTTTTTTTTTGAAACAGAGTCTCACTCTGTTGCCAGGGTAGAGTGCAGTGGTGTCATTGTAGCTCACTGCAACCTCAAACTCCTGGGCTCAAGGGATCCTGCTGCTTCAGCCTCCCAGAGGGCTAGGATTACAGGCATGCACCACTGTGCCTGGCTGTGCATTTTTAATCATTAAAATAAAATTTTTTTTCAATCAGAGGAACCATGCTGGAGAGCAGTTTTGTCATCACAGTTTTCACATACTGGGCCTGGCGCACACACCTGGTGGTTTCTTTCCAGAGACCAAGCAAGCCCCATAAATCCAGACAGGAAGGCTCGTGCTAAAGCAGACCTCTGGAGATGGATCTGAAGACAGGGTGCTGTCATGGGCATCCTTGGGGAAGCCACAGCCTGGGGCAGAACCCTCCTCTTTCTTTCCCGGCAGCCCCAGGCCCACCTCTGATTGTCTTCCGATGGCTACTGGAAGCAATGCTTTCTCCCCTAGAGCCTCAGAGTCTTGAGGCATCACCTCTTTGAGGCATGAATCCTCTCCTCCTCAGGCACCAGCTGAGCTGGGGAGTTTGAACATCAGGCACTGAGTTTGCAATATGGTTCAAGTAAAGACACATAGTGTCGGCCGCGGGGTGGTTCATGCCTGTAATCCTAGCACTCTGGGAGGCAAGGCAAGTGGATTGCTCAAGGTCAGGAGTTCGAAACCAGCCTGAGCAAGAGCAAGACCCCCATCTCTACTATAAATAGAAAGAAATTAATTGGCCAACTAATATATAGAAAAAATTAGCCGGGCATGGTGGTGCATGCCTGTAGTCCCACCTACTCGGGAGGCTGAGGCAGCAGGATTGCTTGAGGCCAGGAGTTTGAGGTTGCTGTGAGCTAGGCTGACGCCACGGCACTCACTCTAGCCTGGACAACAAAGTGAGACTCTGTCTCAAAAAAAATAAAATAAAAATAAAAAGACACATGGCGTCCTCTAAGGCTGCGGTCCCTAAACCCTAGGCTGAGGATCAGTACCTGTCTGTGGCCTATTAGGAACCGGGCTGCACAGCAGGAAGTGAGTGGTGAGCTAGTGAAGTTTCATCCACTCTCCATCCCTGGCATCACTGCATGAGCCCCGCCTCCTGTCACATCAGCAGTGGCAGTAGATGCTCATAGGAGCGCGAACCCTGCTGTAAACTGCGCATGCGAGGGGTCTAGGTTGTGGCTCCTTATGAGACTCTAACACCTGATGGTCTGAGTGGAGCTGAGGCAGTGATGCTAGCGCTGGGAGCGGCTGCACATACAGATTATCTTAGCAGACAGGATAGACTGCACAATAAATGTAATGCGTTTGAATCATCCTGACACCATCCCTCCCCCTAATCTGTGGAAAAAATATCTTCCATGAAACCGGTCCCTGGTGCCAAAAAGGTTGGGGACCACTGCCGTAAGGGGTGCGTGAGGGGTGGTAGCCACCCCTCCTCCCACTCAGCAGAAAACTCTGTTTGCCCATTCACTCTAAATCTGGCCCTTCACTGAATGTTCAGTACTTGATAAGAGAGTTGTTCTTCGGTGGAAAAGATAAAAGGGAAAGGAAGGCTGACAGGGGTGCTATTATCCTAAGGCAATAGGGCCATGACTCCTGATTAGCCTCACCTGAGTTTTGGTAACAGCTTGACCAACAAGCTTGTTGTTTGAAAGCTGTTAGACTCCTGGGAGTTTGCCCAGGGACTGAGGAATTAAACACTGATCTAGAAGGGGAGGCTTTCTGGCTTAAGACTTCAGGGTTGGGCGCAGCGTGGTGGCTCACGCCTGTAATGCTAGCACTCTGGGAGGCCATGGCAGGAGGATAGCTTGAGCTCAGGAGTTTGAGACCAGCCTGAGCAAGAACGAGACCTTGTCTCTATGTAAGAAAAAATTTTAAGTTAATTTTAAATTCAATTAAAAAAAAAAAAGAGTTCAGGGTTTAGGGGCTGGTTTTCAGTTTTATTCGTTTATTCATTAAAGCCCATCATTGATGAGTGCCCTGGCCCAGGGAGATGGCTGCCAAGAGGTCATGGAGCACAGGTTCCACACTGCCACCCCACAGTCAAGCAGGAAGGGGGACTTATTTGGCCATAGTTACTTCCTGCAGGGCAGAGGAGAGGAGGAGCTCATGCCCTGGTTAGGAGCTGTGCAGGATTGTTCCCTGGAAGGGGTGAGAGGGTGCTGGATCCCTCTGTGGTCAGAGCCCCTTCCACCTATTTTGTTCCCATGACCTGTGAATGTTCTCCTATGTCCACCCTGTCTAGTCTGATCCCAGCGAGCAAGTCATCTGTTACCTCGCATTCTGCCAGAGGGGAAGTCTGTCCATGTACCTCCACACACACACTTTCTGAATTGGTGCCTCATGAAATCTTTTTTGCTTTTTTGATCACATGGCTAACAATATTCATTATTGATATAATGTTATTAGTAATATTATTATGAATAGTTGTTTCCTTTCATCATCTCACTTATTTCTCACAAGACTTTGCTTAGGTGGGTATGAATATGATTTTTTTTATTATTTTTTTTCTATTTTTTTAATGCAATTTTTACTGCATTGAGGTATGGGATGAATATGATTATTGTCCCAGTTTACAGATGGGGAAACTGAGGATGAGAAGTTGAGTGACCTATCTCAGGCCCCACAGCTAACCAGAAACAGGCATACTTGAACTCAAGTTTGTGATGGCATCTTCTTTCCACTCATACTTCCTACTCATTGCAGAAGTGGGAGAACCGATGAAGAGATGCCGTGATGAGGGCACAGAAATCTTGAATTTCCCGATAGCAGGGGGAGGAGAAAGGAACATGGTAGGAATCAGGCTGGGAGCATGAATTTGGCCCAAGGCAGAAGGACAAAAAGCCAAGGTTAAGGCTGGAAAAGCTCTCCCTGGGAGGGCCTGGAGATCAGATTAGGATGACCATGCAGCAGGAAAGACCAGAGTGAGAACTTTCTAAGAGAGAGTCTTCTCAGAAAGACTCCCATGGGCACCATGCCCAGGGGATTAAAGCATGAGCCCTTTGATGGCAATTCTAGCTTTGCAGCCCTGGGGGCCTGTGATTTCTGGGTGTAGCTTTTAGGGCTGCACCCCATCCTGGTCACCTCTCTAGTTACTGAATTCCACCTTCCCCCACCTATAGAGGAGGGAGGGAATGGAGCACTGCGGTTAGACTGCGGGCCATTGGACAGCCTGAGTTTGAGTCCTGGTTTCTCCTCCACTTCCTAGCTGTGACTTTGCAAACTATTTTTCTGGGCCTCAGTTTTCTCATCTGTGGAATGGAGCTATAACAGTACTTACATTATATAAACTGGTGGAGGGTTGAGATTTAAAGGGTTGACACAATAAACTCTCACAAACAGTAGCAAATATCTATAAGCCAGTCATATGTGTTTTGGTTCACGTTGTTCCCAGAGTGCTTTTTCTCCACCTCTCAAATCTTTCCCACTCTTCAAAGTCAGCGAATGCCTAAAATGCAACAAAAATATGGAGGCCATAGTCAGTAGAAGGTAAGTGTGTGGACTTGGGAACCAGCCGGCTTAGGCTTAAATCCTGGTTCCTGTCACCTTGGGCAAATTACCTCACCCTAAGTTTCCTCACTTGCAAGTGGGGAAAATGATACTATTATAGGGTCAAAATGATACCTTATAGGGTCATTATGAAGATACAAGGATTGAAGGAGTTAATGTTTGTAAAGCACTTACATAACTCTGCCTGGCATGCAATAGGTGCTTTACCAGTGCATGTTAAAAACTTTTCTAGGATCTGTCAAGATATAGCACACAGCACCTTGTTGTTAGCTGCGTACATGTGGGTCTTATGTGCCCTCTGCTTCCATGAATGGCAGGAAACACACCAGCCTTGACTCTAGCCCACTGCCTGGCTCCTGTTTTGTGGTCATTAAAATGGTTAGATTGAAATTGTGGTCATTAAAATGGTTAGATTGAAATCAACTAGAAGACAGAGACGTCTGCTGATTGGGACTAGGAGTGGGACAAGTTGTGACTAGAATTCACCTCTTTCTGGAACGTGTGAAGAGGCCTGGAGTATGCTTCCTTGTTGGAGGCCCAAGAAGCAATGACTTGAGGCATGTGAGAGACTGTCATAGATAAGGGACAAAAACAGCCCTGTGTAAGACAAAGAGCAGGCTTTGGTGTTTTACTTTTGAGACAAGGTGCTACCCAGGCCGGGTCTCGACCTTCTGGTCACTAGCGATCCTCCAGCCTCAGCCTCCTGAGCAGCTGGGGTCACAACAGGAGCGCCACTGGGCCCGGCCAAGAGCAGCCTTTGGAATAATTTGGCACCAGGGTAGGTTTCCTCATCTGTAACATAGGAGCAAAATGATGAGCGGTCTACTGAAACGAGGTCGCAATAGAAAAAACTATTTACTGAGCACTTCCAGGTAGATAGCTACCAGGTAAGTATTTTAAGATGTCTATTTTACAGATGAGGCTGAGAGGTTTCGCGACCTGCCCAAAGATACAAAGCACATAAATTGCAAGAGTGAAGATTCAAACACAGGTGAGTGAATCAAACCGCGTGCGGACAGGACAGTGAGCTGGCAGAGCTAAGGAGCGGTTCCAGTGATAAGGGGACTTTATCTCCCAGTGGCTTAGGAACGACGGCAACAGGAGGGCAGCGCCGCCGCTGGGGAGCGGCCCAGCTCCGCCGCCCCGGCGCCCCGCTGCCCTTCGCGTGCTTACGTGCGCTCCGTGACCGCCGCGGCGGACGCGGGGCAGGCGGCGGAGGACGCATGCGCCCTGGCGTCCCGAAGCGCACCCCCTCCCCTCAGCGGCGGCCGCGACGTGATGGGGCGCATGCGTAAACCTGGCGGGAGGAGGGCGGTTCCTAGCGAGTGGAAAGATTTGGGCGAGAAAGTGCGCGGGAGCCGGGCCGTGGGGCGCGAGTGCGCAGGCGCGGGCGGGCTGTGACTCCGGAATCTCGGCGATCCCCAGTCGGCGCCGCTTCGCCTGCCCGCTGCCATGGCCGCCTACAAGCTCGTGCTGATCCGGCATGGCGAGAGCGCCTGGAACCTGGAGAACCGCTTCAGCGGCTGGTACGACGCCGACCTGAGCCCGGCCGGCCACGAGGAGGCGAAGCGCGGCGGGCAGGCGCTGCGAGGTGCGGAGGGGCCGGGGCGCGCTGCGGGCGGGGCTGCGCACGGCCGGGTGGCTGGCCCCGGAGGCCGCCCGGCTCGCGTCCGCGCCCTCCCGGAGAGGGCGGACACTTCAGGCAGCGTCTCTCCAGCAGTTTAGTTTGCAGTTGAGGAAGTGGGCGCAGAGTGGGCAGTCGACTTGCTCAAGGTCACCCAGCGGCATGCGGTGGGCCGCGCCGGGTAGAGGACCCAAGGCGGTGGCCCCGTAGCCCTTTCCGCTCTCCACCGCACCGCCTTGCAAAATTCCCACTTTTTAGTCCAAGCATTTAATAACTCTAGGACCCGTTATCCCGATGGAGCTATCTATGGCGGCCAGGCCTTTCTAGGGTTCCCCAGAGTCAGAGTCGGTTGGTAAGGCCTGGGGCTCCTGGAGGGGGATGCCTGGTGCTGCAAGGCAGCTGTAACCAAGCCTTCTCAAGAGGCGCCTGCGGATCCTGCGAAACGGCAGGCCACAGGCTTGTTACTGGCAGTGACGGGAGTGAGGCTGCTTTGGGGGATGCCTAACAGGCTTTAAGACACTAAGAAATACTCGTGCTTGTGTAGGGCTTTGCTGTTCAGCAGCATTCCACAAATACTGTGTCCAGAACACATCCACAGGTGTAACTGAGAATGAATGAATGAATGGTTTGAATTGTTCATCTCTGCAACCCCATAGACAGGTTTTATTCCCTCCTTCCCATCCCTTCCAGGGGGCCTTTTATAGCTGGGAAAAGTGAGGATTTGGAAAGATGACTTGTTCAAGGTCATATCTTATTCCTAGTCCAGTGTCCTTGCCCCACTTCTGGGTGGAGGGAGAGATAGATGTGAGGAACTGGTAGGCTGTTGGACAAGGACGCTGGGCAAAGGTGAAAGTGGCAATGAGATAGTGCTTGCCCCCTACGCCAGACTGCCCTTTGTGATTTTGGAATGCTAATAAGGAAGCATTCCCTGCTGCCAGCAACTCAGAATCCCTGGCGGAAGAGGTGTTCTACAGATGATTGGGGCAGGTCCTGCCCTGTTCCCTTCTAACCTCTGGCGGAGGAAGCAGAGGGCCATTGATACCTGGTTGATAAGGTACAGGTATGTGGCCCCAGATTGCTCTCCTTAGCTTCTTGCCTTCACTGAACTTCCTTTACAAACGAAGCAAAGCTTGGGAAAGTCTGGGAAATGTAATCCTGGGGGACAGGGGGCGAGTGAATGCTTTGGGATGGCCTGGTGTGACCTCACCTTTTAGGAGAGGCTGAGAAATGGAAAGTGCTAGTAAAGGAGGCCATTTTCTGTAGCTTGTTGGCAGGAAGAACTGTATGAGTCTGGTGGTTTGCTGATGACTAGCCCAGGACAAAAGTGAATTGCCCCTGTCCTCTATTTAAGACTGATCAAATGGTTAAACTTGTATTTTCTGTAAAATAATAGACCATGTTTATTTTAAAATAAATGTTGGTAGCATTAAATACAAAAAAGCCAGGTTTAAAATTTTAATATTATGGGCATCACAGATGCTTACATTAAAGAATGAAAGACTAGAAGCAAATTCTATTTTTTTTTTTTTTTTGAGACAGAGAGTCTAGCTTTGTTGCTCAGGCTTGAGTGAGTGCCGTGGCATCAGCCTAGCTCACAGCAACCTCAAACTCCTGGGCTCAAGCAATCTTACTGCCTCAGCCTCCTGAGTAGCTGAGACTACAGGCATGCACCACCATGCCCAGCTAATTTTTTTCTCTATATATTAGTTGGCCAATTAATTTCTTTCTATTTATAGTAGAGATGGGGTCTCGATCTTGCTCAGGCTGGTTTCGAACTCCTGACCTTGAGCAATCCACCCACCTCAGCCTCCCAGAGTGCTAGGATTACAGGTGTGAGCCACCCGGCGTGGCTTTGAAGCAAATTCTAAATGACAAAGATCATTATGAATAATCTAATAACATAAAAAATCTAAAAATATAAATGTATAAAATTCATCAGTGCTTTAAGTGGGGTTTGTACAGTCTTGAATCTAATTTCAGGAGGGCTGGTGAGAACTGAGTTCCCCCATGTAACACTGCACACTGTTGAAAAAGGGAGGGATTGCCTGGGGGAGGATAGAGTCCTCCACTCTGCTCACTCCCAGGCCCTGGGAGTACCCTTAGGCCATACTTTTTTTTATTTTGAGACAGAGTCTCAACTGTTACCCAGGCTAGAGTGCCGTGGCATCAGCCTAGCTCACAGCAACCTCAAACTCCTGGGCTCAAACGATTCTTCTGCCTCAGTCTCCCGAGTAGCTGGGACTACAGGCATGTGCCACCATGTCCGGCTAATTTTTTCTATATATTTTTAGTTGTCCGATTAATTTCTTTCTATTTTTGGTAGAGATGGGGTCTCACTCTTGCTCAGGCTGGTCTTGAACTCCTGAGCTCAAATGATCTGCCCACCTCGGCCTCCCAGAGTGCTAGGGTTACAGGGGTGAGCCACCGCGCTGGCCTAGGCCATACTTTTGTTTAGTGGGCAAGTTAAAGGAAGAGGCTTTATGCTTTTGTCCCTTCAGTGTTCTCTGTAGAGAGTCCTAAGGGGAACTGCTTCCTCCTTGAGGACCTCCTTGTGTATCCAAAGTGAGATGCTCCATTGCAAGGGGAAATAATTAGTGAAACAGCCTCTAGCTTTTCAGCATGGGATTTGAGGCTTACACTGTGAGTACTCAGTCCCCAATGACTCAGCCTTTTTTGGGGAACCATTCCTCCCCTTACGGTTAGGGAGGGGATGGTAACTGAGTCTACCAGGACTTGTCCTGAGGCTCAGTGATGAGACCTGTCTTCTCTTGTGGGTGTGGTGGGTTTCCCTGGTGATTAATCCTTCTTTCCTCTGTTGGTATAGTTCTTACTGGCCTCATTCTCAGTCGAATGACTAGCAGGAATATTCACATCACATTTTATTAATTACAGTTGTTAACCTCAGTATGAAGCAATATCCAGGAAAGTTTGTGCTGAATTTCAAAGAGGTCTATGTAGCTTCATGGAGGAAAACAGGAGTGTTTTCCTGATCTATATAAGGAAAAGGCCATTTCCCCTTTAAGATGGGAGGTAGAATAATCTTCTATGATACGTGAAATAAGACTGGTTCCTTGTAACCTACTGGTTGGGCCAACATAACTCTTGCAACAATAACTACTGTATATGGAAGAGAGATTGATTTATAAATGAATCAGGGCACAGCATTTGCTTTCTTCAGTGAGTGTCTTCTCAACTTGGTTTAACACTTAAGTAGGTATACTCCTCTGAGTGGACTTGGGAGTAGGCTGGCACTTTCACTACAGTAAAGAGAAACTATAGGTTAAGAGTTTGTGATGCAATTTCCACACTCTGGGGAAAGTACAGTTTCATGCAGCAAACTGAAGTTTTATCAGCATTCTTAGGAGCTCTTCCTGTGTCCTGATTGTTAGACTTCAAAATCCTATTTTCCCTAGACCAGAGGTCTAATAAATATTAGAAGTGACAATTGTAACTAAAATACAAACACCAGGATCCTTAAGAGTTTAGGAAAATGGGGATAGCTAGAGATGGTGGTTAAGAGTTGGATTTGGGGCTGGGCGTGGTGGCTCAAACATGTAATTCAAGCACTTTGGGAGGTCGAGGCAGAAGGATTGCTTGAGGCCAGCAGTTTGAGGTTGCAGTGAGCTATGATGATGCCACTGCACACTAGCTGTGGTGACAGACTGAGACACTATCTCAAAAAAAAAAAAAGTTGGATTTTGGAGTCACACGGCATGGGTTTTAATTTTCTTTGTCTTCATAATAGCTGTGACCTTGGCTAGTATGCTTAACTCTTCTACTCTTTATTTCCCTAGTAAAATGTGTGGTAAGGATTGTAATCTTACAAGATTGCTACGAAGACTAAAACATAACAAAGTACTTAGTCCAGTGTCTGATAGATGGTAAGCCCCTTTATAAATATTAGCTATTATTATTTAGAAAGATTCCAAATTAATATTTGACCAAATATTTCACTGTACAGGGATACCCATACAGGAGATTTATATGTAAGAGAATTCTGGCTCTGAGTGGACCTGATTAGCTTATCACTTTGAACTTCTCATTTCCAGATGCCGGCTATGAGTTTGACATCTGCTTCACCTCAGTGCAGAAGAGAGCAATCCGGACCCTCTGGACAGTGCTGGATGCCATTGACCAGATGTGGCTGCCTGTGGTGAGGACCTGGCGTCTCAATGAGCGGCACTATGGGGGTTTGACTGGTCTCAATAAGGCAGAGACTGCAGCCAAGCACGGTGAGGCCCAGGTCAAGATCTGGAGGCGCTCTTATGATGTCCCCCCACCGCCAATGGAGCCCGACCACCCCTTCTACAGCAACATCAGTAAGGTATGGAGAAACCGAGGTTTGGTCACTCTGCCAGGATTAGAGGGTTAGAATTTGGGCCTCATTCTTTTTCTTTAGCTTTTTTGAATGTCTGCCTAGTCTCACTGAATTTATAATTTATGATAAAATAGTTAATCATAATCTCCCTCTTCAAGAAATAACCTTCACTTATTAAGAGTTGCTACTTTGTGTTGTTTAAGAATATTTTATTTGGCCGGGTGAGGTGGCTCACGCCTGTAATCCTAGCACTCTGGGAGGCCAAGGCGGGTGGATTGCTCAAGGTCAGGGGTTCGAAACCAGCCTGAGCAAGAGCGAGACCCCGTCTCTACTATAATAGAAATAAATTAATTGGCCAGCTAATATATATAGAAAAAAAATTAGCCAGGCATGGTGGCACATGCCTGTAGTCTCAGCTACTTGGGAGGCTGAGGCAGGAGGATTGCTTGAGCCCAGGCGTTTGAGGTTGCTGTGAGCTAGGCTGACGCCACGGCACTCACTCTAGCCTGGGCAACAAAGTGAGACTCTGTCTCAAAAAAAATAAAATTTATAGTCCCCCCACCCCCACCCCACCCCAGAGATGGAGTCATGCTATGTTGCTCAGGCTGGATTTGAACTCCTGAGCTTAAGCAATCCTCCCTTCTTAGCCTTCTGGGTAGCTGGGACTATAGGCATGGGCCATCGTACCCAGCTCTAAGAAAAATTTCTGTCTTTTTTTAAATATATCTATTGCTATATTTTATAAAACCCATCCATAGCCTTAGGGCCTTCCTAAACCAATGCAAGTTAAAGTGAATTGGGAAGAGCCTTATTGAATAACTTTTTTTTCTTCTTTTTAGGCTACAGGAATTTTTTTCTTTTAAGTTATTTTGGACCCTGGTGAGAGACCCTCACCCATTACTTAACCCCTCAGGAAATGAGGACTGGGCAGAATTGATACATTGCAAAGTCATTTAATAGATGCAATTGCTAAGTGGTATAAACTTGAATTTTTTTTTTCTTTTTTTAAAAGGATCGTAGGTATGCAGATCTCACTGAAGACCAGCTACCCTCCTGTGAGAGTCTGAAGGACACTATTGCCAGAGCTCTGCCCTTTTGGAATGAAGAAATAGTTCCCCAGATTAAGGAGGGGAAACGGGTACTGATTGCAGCCCATGGCAACAGCCTTCGGGGCATTGTCAAGCATCTGGAAGGTATGTGCCTTTTTTAGAGGGGACCTCAAAGAGGGATAAAGCAGAGGCCTGCCACTAATCAGGGACTTACTTAGTATAAAGGAGACCTTCAAAAAAGGGCTGGACATACTGATGGAGACAGTCTAGATCAGGGGTCCTCAAACTACAGCCCGCAGGCCACATGTAGCCCGCCGAGCACATTTATTCGGCCCGCACGTGTTTTTGCTGCCGCTGCCTGTCCTGCTTAGCAGCCAACTCATCCCGGGCCCACAACTCGCGTGTGTGGAATGTGCACTGCACTCTCCAACGGCCCTCCAATGGTCTGAGGGACAGTGAACTGGCCCCCTGTTTAAAAAGTTTGAGGACCCCTTGTCTAGATTGAGTCCTAGTGGAAAAACACCCTATAGCCACGTTTCTGAAAATGTGGTCTGCAGAGCAGTGACAGCTGGAGCTCCTGGGAGCTTGATAATCCATATGGGATCTCAGGTCCCACTCCAGACCCAATTCAGGAGCAGCATCTGCCCCCAGATGATTCAGATACACATTCAGGTTTGAGATGCCTAAACTAGGATTGCCAGTTGAAACTTCTGATAAAAATCTTCCTTAGTTACAACCTGGTATAACTTAACTTAGGAATCTCAATTTGCATCTTAAATTGTTTCACCCGAGGGCCTAAATGCCTAGGTGTGCTGATTTTTGGCAGGCTGGACAGACTATATTTTTGAGATCTATATCCCATTTTGGTAGGGATATCTACAGTATACACCTTTCTGTAGTTTGTTTGTGGTCCATCTCAAAATCTTGTATACCTTTTCTTGCTTTTCTGTTTAATGGCTGAGAAATAAGTATGAGGGACCATTCCTTGGGTTCAGAACTACCATTAGATTGGAAAGGATGTCTTATTTTAATTCCTGTCAAAGTACTTTGTTACCCAGAGGACAAAGAGTAAACCTGGAGGGGTGCTGTGGATTCATATCTTGTGTGGCTGATCATGGTGGGTGTTTTCAGGTCTCTCTGAAGAGGCTATCATGGAGCTGAACCTGCCGACTGGTATTCCCATAGTCTATGAATTGGATAAGAACTTGAAGCCCATCAAGCCCATGCAGTTCCTGGGGGATGAAGAGACCGTTCGTAAAGCCATGGAAGCTGTGGCTGCCCAGGGCAAGGCCAAGAAGTGAAGGCCAGAAGACAGAATACTGCCCAAGGAACACCCTCCCCACCCTCCCATTCCTCTGCACCTCTCCCCTGCACGTCACACTGACCACATCTGGAGGCATCCTAAGTTGTAGCTGCAGATGGGGACCAGTGGCTTCCGTTTTCATCCTAGTCATTTTTTCCTCCTACACCCACTCCCTTCATACAATCTAGTCAGAATAGCACCTCTGGGGTCTGGGTTCTCAGTCCAAGCCAAGGGAAGACTCCTCTTATCCAAGAGTTTAGAGGTGGTAACTCGGGGTTTGCCAGTGCTTTGTTTACTAGGGACCTGCTTGAGTAGGGGATAGGGAAGAACCATGTGGAGGCATGACCAAATGAGGAGCAGGAGAGCCTCTTTGCTCCCTGGAGCCGGTCCTGTACTTTCCATAGTCAGGCCACTGCCTGGGGGGCTCTAGTCATTCCAGTAGAAGATGAATGTAACCTCCATGGTGATGTACAAAAATAGCAATTTCCTCCCTGACCCCAGAGAAGCTGGCTCCAGAAGGTTGGGATGGATCCTGAATTAAGTTTGTGTTGCATTTACTTTTACAAAAAGAGAATATATAAATAATACAAAACAAAAACCCTCCTAGGGTTTTCTAGTGGCGGTTGAAATAGTCCCACATAAGGTCATTAGAAAATAAGCCATTCCTCACCTCACACCAATATGGGATAAGCTTCTTGACTTCTAATGGGTAGGAGCGCATCCTGCTGTGTATTTTAGAATCCTTCCCCAGTCTTGTTTTGTGGCAGTGAAATGCCTCTTGATCATGTCCAAGTGTGTCTTTCACTGTATGATTTGAGTCATGTTCTAGTTGCTTGGCCCTGCCATGTGGGCCCAGTACTCATTTTAAGCATAACTGTGCTAATCTTTTTTCCAGATCAGTATAATAAAGGAGTGATGTGCAATATTTTCATGTGTGATATGTAAGACCTTTTGTCTGAGGAAATCTTAGCATTCACCTTAAAATGTCACTCATTACCCAAGTCCTTGTACAACAGGATCAGGAGTTTAAGACAACCAGTCACAACTTTACACAGTCTGCTGCAGCTTTTCCACATAGCCTGAAGGGCTGAGGTCTGGGGTAGGATGTTTCCCCTCTGTAGCTCCTGCTCACTGAACGTCCCTCAACGGCAAAGTCAAATTCTGAATCTCCATTATACCCTTTTTAGAGTTAGTAAAGACTTTGCTGGATTTTTTTTTTAACCTTGTTCTATTAGTAATCTGTAAAGTTGATTCCTATCTTTTTGGCCCCTAAAGTTGAACCCTGCCAGTCATCTGATAACATCCTTGGTTGAATGTGGTGGCTCATGCCTATAATCCTAGCACTTTGGGAGGCCGAGGTAGACAATTGCTTGAGCCCAGGAATTCAAGGCTGCACTGGGCTATGATCATACCACTGCACTCCAGCCTGGGCAACAGAGTAAAACCCTGTCTCCAAAAAACAAAATCCTCAAAAATTACACATAACTTTAAAAAATGACTTTGTGCAGTGGGAAGAACATTATTACACTATATACACAATTGGGAAGGGGCATTGCTCACATTTGCCACCTTTCCCCAAGGCCTTTGAAAAGATCATTAGAATGTAAGAAAGTCTGTGGGGCAAGAGAAAACATTTCCCTTGTACTAGTAGGAGCAGGTAATACCCTCCATCTACTGAGCTGTGAAACTCCTCTGTGCCAGCCATTGCTGGATAAGAACCTGTGAAAGAGCTGGTAACTCCAGTTTACGAAAGAGGAAATATGTCGAAAGGTGCTCAGTACTGGAGCCCAGATGAAGGATTTTAGTTCAACTAAATCCAGGTCCTTATTCTAAAACTTAGATTTAAGCATCTTGCTTTTCAAGTTGAGTTTTTCATTTTATCTACATAATAACCTTAGGAAGACCTTTACTAATTTGAGGCTCCCAAGAGCCTGGTGGGGTGCTATCTTCCTAACCTGTACAGTATCCTAGACCAGAGTTGGTAATTTTCTTTGACCAAGGGCTCTTAACCAAGTCAGATTGGACTGACTGGCTCACAGGGTACCCAACTCTAGCTGTGGGTGTAAGGGAGATACTATCAGTAGCAGAAGTTCCACCTTCCTCGTCAGAGGTGAGTGTCAGAGAGCAAGGCCTGCTACAGGAGTGATGTCTTTGCAGAAAGACCCTTTGCTGTCTTGAGGCATCTGCTGCCCATGTTGTGTGGCTCTTGGCTCCAAGCCCTCCCATGGGAAAGGGGCTCAGGATGTGCCTTCTGTTGCCCTCTCCTGCCACCCAGAGTTGAATCCCAGGGAGTCTTAATTTATTGTGCCAGCCCCTCAACACATTTTTTACTTGATTTTCGCACCACTTGAAGGTAGGTAGGTTCATCCCAATTTTTATGGATGAGGAAATAGGCTTGGGTAAGCGGTGAGGTCAAGTAATTTGTCTAAGATCGCACATGGACTAAAGCGTGGAGCACGTTTCAAACTCTAGTCCTGACTACACGTCCACACACTCCAGGGGTCAGCTCAGTGACAGCTTGGGTAGAGCCTCAGTCTTGCTGGCCAGCTCCAAGGAATGGGCATCTGACTGTGACCACCAGGCCAGGCTCCACTGCTGGGGAATAAGGACTTTGCTCCCCACCCCACAAGACAGTGAGTGGGTACAGTCAGAGGAGAGAGGTACACCGGTTCAAATGACAAATTCTCCATATGCAGAGGGCCAGGTAAGCAAGTGTCACTCTGTGGCTGAACAATAAAAGCAGCATGACTCTAAAGGTGAGATCAACTCTCGGGAGGAAATCATCCTCCACATAATCCATAGGGTCATCTGCTGGGAACTGGCTTCTGCCAAAAGGAAAGTGCTTTCCTAAAGGGCAGCAAAAATGGCCGGCTGAAAATGTAATCCATTTCAGCTGAGAACTCCAACGTGTTCAGCCAGTGCCAGTAAAATGATGAATGGAGATGCTGCCATAGTGGATGAGGGAATATGGAGTCTAGAACAGAGAGCCTGTCCATTTATCCAGCCCTGGGGAAGACAGGGGACCCCAGGGAGATTAAAATTCCTAGATCCTAGAAACACAGATTATGCAGTGAAGTCAGAGGAGTCTCTACCACAGGTCACGCGGCAGAACCCGCAACCTATCCAGCTCTCTCATGTTTAGTTCTCTTGTTCTCTTTTTCAAAGCCCTACCTGGTCACTACTGTTTCTGAGTTCCCTGATACTATGAAGGCCGCACATTAGAACATCAACAGTTGTTGAAAAAAGATTCCTTACAGGGAATTAATGTAAATGTCTGTTCTGGTTTATCAATCAGTCTCCTGTGAATTTAGGGAGAGTGAATCAATTCTCTAAATTCTGATTGCCTCTAAGCAGGTGTTTTCATCAAGATGTGGCAGTCAGGCTGGGTACAGTGGTTCACGCCTGTAATCCTAGCACTCTGGGAGGCTGAGGCGGGTGGATTGCTCAAGGTCAGGAGTTCGAAACCAGCCTGAGCAAGAGTGAGACTCCATCTCTACTATAAATAGAAATTAATTGGCCAACTAATATATATAGAAAAAACTAAGCCAGGCATGGTAGCACATGCGTGTAGTCCCAGCTACTCAGGAGGCTGAGGCGGTAAGATTGCTTGAGCCCAGGAGTTTGAGGTTGCTGTGAGCCAGGCTGACGCCATGTCACTCACTCTAGCCTGGGGAACAAAGCGAGACTCTGTCTCAAAAAAAAAAAAAAAAAAAAAAAGATGTGGCAATCTGAGATGATTCCTCTTAAGTCTGGGAGGCCTGGACAGTAAATACTTAAAGAATAGACTTATGAGGGGAAAGGCTATGCCGTTTTACCAGGCTGCCCTTTTGGCCTCGGGCTTCACCCTGCAGGGCCAGCCCTGGCTTGGGGAATCTGGTGAAATCAAGTTCCTGAGTGAACGAAACACAGGTCCATAACTGGTGATGACCCCTAGGCAAAACCCTTACAAATGCTCTCCGCAGTCAGTACCCTATGGCTGGTGATTCTGTTTTTTCTGGAGCCTGCTGTGAACCAAATTTTTTAAACCACCAACTGCTGACCCATTTTACCGTTCATCCTTCTGTGATTCTAGTCCCCACTTGGGTGGCTACAAGGGCATCAGGTATTGCCACTTGGTCTTTGTCCAGCTCTCCCCAGGGTTCAGCAGCCTTTCCTCTCAAGGGTGACTTTAGCAGCTGACCTTTCACCTCTTAATCCTTCATCCTCACTTGCCTGGTACAGAGTAACTTCTTGAGGCCTGAACTTTTTCCCAAGGATACTTCCTTTGTTTAGTATTATCTGTCACTAAACAAGTTTGGGTTATCTACTTCACCATTTACCTCTTTGTCAGGGAATCGGCACTCACTTTTTCCCTGGGAAGAGTTCCACCGAGTACAAATTCTGACACTACAATGCCCGCCTCCCACCAATGATTGGATGGGCTTCTAATTCAAGGGCAGGATTCATAAGCTTGTTGGTGATATGACTTTGGTGGCCTGGCTCTAAAAAATGAGTTGGGGCCGGGTGCGGTGGCTCATGCCTATAATCCTAGCGCTCTGGGAGGCCGAGGTAGGTGGATCATTTGAGCTCAGGAGTTCGAGACCAGCCTGAGCAAGAGCGAGACCCCGTCTCTACTAAAAATAGAAAGAAATTAATTGGACAACTAAAGATATATAGAAAAAATTAGCCGGGCATGGTGGCACATGCCTGTAGTCCTAGCTACTGGGGAGGCTGAGGCAGAAGGATTGATTGAGCCCAGGAATTTGAGGTTGCTGTGAGCTAGGCTGATGCCACAGCACTCTAGCGCGAGCAACAGAGTGAGACTTTGTCTCAAAAAAAAAAGTTGGGATTAGATTTCTTTCCCAAGAAATTAATTGGGAAAATGAGAGGTTGTGGCCCATTAGCTGTGGGGAGCTGACTGAAAAGGCCAAAGCGACTCTTTTCTGGCCATGTACAAACTGAGGCACAAATAGAGATGAGGCTTTGGGGCCCAAGAAAGGGAGAAGACAGTCTTAGTTCCTGTTTTCTAGTTCTCAAGAGGCCAGACCACACCTGTTTCCTATCCTGGGATCAATATGACTTTACATCCTGACAGCACTTGAGCTCACAGCAGTCTCCATTCCTTGCACCTTAAGAGTCCTGACTAGACCTGCTGCCTATGGCATCAAAGTAACAGAAAGCTGGCATCATCCATTACTACTGGGAGACCAACTATTCTACCTCCCAGACAGTGCTTCCCACCCACAGCAGCACATCAGGCTCACTGTGCAGCTTAAAAAACACAAACACCTGCCCTCGGCTCACACCATGAGATTCAAGGGCTAGGGCACCTGCTTTATTTGTTTAAGCTTTATTGGTAATTTTGAAGTGTACCTAACTCAGGCTGAGAACCACCATTCAAAAGGGACAGAAAGAACAGCCTCTTCCTTATTCTCTAGAACCTTGTTCTCTTGCTAATCTAATTTCAGATTAGCAATCTGTTACCCTTATGCAATGGTTCCTAACACTGTTTGGGCACAGCCGTTCAGCTATAAGAATAGCCAACAATAATTTTATTGAGCAATTGTTATAGGTTAGTCACAATACTGAGTACTGGGAATTCAAAGATAAACAAGACAGAATTCTGCCCCAAAAGGAGCTCAGGCTACTTGGGAGGCAGGCACATAACTAACCTGTACTAATTATATATGGTTAAGGGCGAGAAAAATCAAACTTGGTCTGCAGCAGACCAGGGAAGGCCATTATCCAGTTGTTTCATATGCTCTTTGGAAACAGGTGATAGGTAAAAAAATAAAAAGGAAATTTAGTATCACCCACCCTCTGCTTCTCCATCCTGACCAAAATTACATTATGAAAGTATCAAGATGTCCTACCAAATCTATAAGTGCTACAGCTAGAAAGTCTACTGAAATAGAAAAACAGGAATAAGTCTAGCTGGGCACCATTTGTCTGTAGTGAAAACCAACCTTGTTCCATTTTTGGTTATCTTTAGTACTAGTAGATAGGGAAAAAACACAAAGATAATATATTCTGATTCCAATAGAGCATTAGATAACAGCCTAAGTTAGACTATACTACTTGGGTGAACAAAAAAGTCCCCTTAGTCACTTTCTATTTTGCTTTATGACACTTAAAAAGATTACTGCCTGAAATTATAATATTTGACTTTGTTTGCTTATTATCTGTCCCTTCCCACTAGAATGTAAACTCCACAGGACTATTTCTATCATGTTCACTGCTTTCCCTTGCCACTCACAAGTCCTGGAACAGTGGTAGGCAAAGTAGTTGCACAATATATATTTATTGAATGAATGATGTCTAAAAAGTACTCATGATTAATGAATCAATGTCAATATGGAAAGCATCTAACTGCATGCCCAAGGTTCTGTTCAATACTTGACATAAAGGAGGCACCATGGCACAGGTGGAAGAACACTGTAAGCTTTACGGTGAAACAGAGCTGGGTTTGAATACTGCTCTGCTACTTGGTGGCTGTGTGACTTGGGACAAGTAAATTAATTTTTCTAAGGCTTGGTTTGCTCCTCTGTAAAATGTGGAAATGATGGCTACCTTCCAGGGTCACTGTAAAGTTCAGAGATAACAAAAGTAAAAAGGCTAACATTGTTAAGAGATTCAATTGGTAGTGTCTTTCTGAAAGGCAATAAGGGAGAATATAATCAAAATTTAAAATGTACATATTCTTTGACTCGACATTCCACTTCTAGGAATCTGTTTTGCCAAAGAATCATAGGCATGCACAAACACAAAGGTAGGTAAGAGGGTGTTCTCTGCAGCACTGTCTATAATAGAAAAACATTGTAAAGTCTTAAAATACCTATCTATAGAGGATTGATTAATTGATCAAACTACATCAAAGTGTCTAGCATAAGGCCTGTCATTTGGTAGTTACTTGACAGAAGGCAATGAGACACATAGTACCTATAAAATTAGCATGTCTAGAGCACTTTTATGCATTTCTTCCTCACACTAATTCTATGAGGAGATGAGGAACCAGAAATGAGATAAAAACAACTTAAGTATCAATGTCAACATTCTAGTTGTTGTATTATACTCTAATTTTGCCAAATATCACCATTGGGTGAAACTGGGCAAAGTGTACAAGGGATTTCTCTGTATTATTTCTTCTCTTTTTTTTTTGGAGACTAGGTCCCACTCTGTTGCACAGTGGCATGATCATAGCTTACTACAGCCTCAAACTCCAGGGCTGAAGCAATCCTCCTGCTTCAACCTCCCTAATAGCTGGGACTACAGGTGCATGCCCCATGTCCGGCTAATTTTTTAATTTTTTTGTAGAGACAGGGTCTTGCTATCTTGTCCAGACTGATTTCAACTCCTGGCCTCAAACGATCCTCCTGCCTTGGCCCAAAGGGGCCAAGGGGGATTATAGATGTGGGCCACTGTGCCTCCTAGCCTGTATTATTTTTTAAAACTGCAGGTGAATCTATAATTATCGCAAAATTTTATATTAAAAAAAAGAAAACCCTAATATGCTCAAGGCTAGCAACTAGAAGAAACTCAATGTGACAACTAGAAATGTCTTTGGGAAAAAATAAATTAGAGGAAACTCAAGTGGCCTGACTCCAAAACTCTTCTTCAACTACTCTTACTACACATGGACGATATGAGCTTCTTGAATAACATCTCCACAAGTGACAGCTCATATTCAGCTTTCCTCTGCAACTTCTTCATGCTTAACTCTCATCTTGTCCTCATTTGCAAACTTATGCCTTCATTCATGCTTTTGCACTTAGCCTCCCTGTCTTGAATATTTTCACTTCATTTATCTAAGTTCTTTAATTCCTTTCAATCTCATGTCACAAATCCTTCCCTGGCCACCTCATAAGACAGTGCTCTGTCCTACTTTTCAATTCAGATTTAACACTTCCTGGAGTACTCACTTCTATCAGCAACATCTTTACTTTTCAGAACTACTCACATGCTACCTGTATCACCATAGAGTCTTAGAATTTTCACTGAACCATATGCACCTATAAAGTGATTGACTCAGGGCCTGGCACACAGCAAGTGCTCAATAAGCATAAATGCTTAAAATAGAACACAAAAAATACAAAAAATATTGTTAGTCAGGCTTTGTCCAGAGCAAGCAAGCACTTGATACATGTCAGGCAATAGGTGTCACCAGGCAAATCCCTGTTCTACATGTCATGACACTATTCAGATGCCTTTCTCTGCTCAAGACAACAGAAACCACAAAATCCTTTTAGTAAAAAAGTTTTCTTTGTCCTAGCAAAAAATACACATTTTTAAGGACTGTCAAGAGGAATAGGCTATTTCCGAAATCACAGTTTTGCTGTTGGTACCTCCAAAAGAGATGTTGTTATTATTCAGGAGAATAAAGTCCACTGAAAGGTTGATAAGAAAAATGTTCCATCTACTGAGTTAAGTTTCTGGCAGATTTTTCTAGAGGTGGTTGCTGGTTAACCCCAGGTGTTTGAATAAAGACAGTGGCATCTTGATGTTGCTTTCACATATGTACTCTTGCAAACAGCTTACTCCCCTCCATGGGGTAAAATGTGGCTTCCTAGGTCTGCAAGAATTCAGGTTGTACTCGGGCCACTTTCCGGAACTCTTTAATGTGGGTCTTAGGGCACTGCATCTCACACCAGCTGATGGGAACCATCTGGACACCTGGAAGGGAAGAGCAGGTGCTGGAGCTGGGACCCCACAGATTTGCCTGAGAGCCTTCTCTTTTCAGCTGGGTGGGAAACTGAAGTGCTAAGCTACCTCGTGAACCTGATCTCATAAAGAAACACTTTGTTTATTTCACTGACTTATAAAGTGAGTCCCGTTTCCTTAGATTTACATAATAATCATTCTAATCTCACTAGTGTCTACATAAGGGAAACCAGGGAAAATAATGGATAAATCCCATATCACAGCTCCCAGGGAAAGTAAGGATGTGGAAGTATGGACCAACTCACCTGACTCACTGTGGGCTACCACCACTCCTAGCTCGTTTTCGGCAGTGGTCAACAAGTAGTTGGACTGTGCATCACCTAGGGAGATCTAGGCACAAAACATTGGTGAAGGAAAATGAGGGATTATAAGTCCTCCCCCCTTAGCCACTTGAGTTGTTTCTCTGCTTCCATTTCTTCTTTTGACAAGTGACCAGAAGTCTCCTGGGAATAAAGGATACCACTTTGGCCAAGACAATGTCACCTGGGCGGAAACTCTTATAAATTTCAACCTGTGAAGAAAGAACAGGAATGTTAAATGAAAGCTCTAGATTGGGTCTACATGTAACTATTAACCCCTTTGGTAGAGCCAGTCTACTCTCTAATCCCAGAGGGTAGAAATCATTATTACTCAACTCCGTCAACTTTTATTGCTCCTAGTGGGTTATCATATAAATGAAAAATTTTGAATTCAGAAACCTGATCAGGCATCTGACTTGGACATAAGGTACTATAGTTAGCTCTGAAAAGAGTCGAGTCAGTCTGAGGGAAAAGCAATGAATAAATACCCAGATTCAAAGGAAAAGAATAAACTAGCTCTCCTTTAACAGAATGAACAAATATCATATGGAGAGGAAAGGGACAGTGAGGTAAAGTCTATACTTTATAGCAGGAAATTTGTTAAACTTCTTTTGCACTCAATATTCCTATGGACTTTTGAAATTCATTGGGATAATACTTGTAAAGGATTGAGATTCCTAGAGCAATTAAAAAGAAAAAAAAGAACCAAACAACAACCTTGTCTTTTTCAGTTGCTCGGACATCTTCTTTGCTATAAAAAAAAAAGAATTAACAGAAAAATTAATATCTGTGAGAAAGAATTATCTTGCAGATTCCTAGCAGATAAAGATCTACAAGAGTAGACAGAACAAGTCACAATTGGGATCTAGCTGCCATCCAGAGAAACAGGATGGAGAGGCATCCTCAGACCATATAGAACAGCAGTACAATATCTCAGACTAGAGAATGTTAAATCAGATTTGGCAGGAAAGGATAAGGAGCTTTGCTCCTCAGAAGAACTTGAACAAAAGCACTGTAGAGGCTGGGCTCAGTGGCTCAAACCTATAATCCTAGCACTCTAGGAGGCCGAGGCTAGAGGATTGCTTGAGCTCAGGAGTTTGAGACCAGCCTGAGCAAGAGCAAGACCCCATCCCTACTATAAATAGAAAGAAATTAGCCAAACAACTAAAAAATAGAAAAAATTAGCCAGGAACGGTGGTGTGTGCCTGTAATCCCAGCTACCCAGTAGGCTGAGACAGGAGGACTGCTTGTGCCCAGGAGTCTGAGGTTGCTATGAGCTAGGCTGACATCATGGAATTCTAGCCCAGGTATCAAAAAAACAAACAAACAAAAAAACCACTGTAGAACCACACTGAGGCTGGAAAAGTTCTCAAAAGTTAAATTATCTGGCTCACAAGAATTCTTTGTCCTCGCTCAGAAAAACCACAGAGAATATCTACCATTTCACCCACAAACCTCTTCAATGTCTTACAGCCTTTGGTTTTAATCTATATTAAATTCAAGAAAAAAGATACTCCCTTCTAATTTGTTTGGTCTGAATCATTCTGACACTGCTAATCTTCACTCAATTCTTTTTGCTTTATTTTTAAACCCTCTCTTATTAATACTTTCCTTTTGTCCTAGATCCCATAACTTTCTCTTTGGCTACTATTGGGGGAGAATCAAAGCACATAGAAGAGACAAAAATAGACAGGAGTAGGAGTTGTAACTGTTTGTAAAAATTCCAATCTCCCCATCTATCCTAATGTTATTCTAGCTGCCAAGACAAATGTGAAGACAAGGGTACTTCTTACCGGATAGTTCCTCGAAAAGAATTCTTAAGTGGTGTGGACCCCACATATAGGATGTGTACTTTAGCAAAGCGTGAATTGATACTAGAGACCTGTGGAAGAGAGAAAAGATCAGCGCCAGAATATTAACAGTTGTCAGTTTAAGGTGGCGGCAATACACTAGGAATTACTAGGACTTTAGTCCATGCAACCCTACTTAGTTTTTGTTTTTTGTTTGAGACAGGGTCTTGCTCTGTTGCCCAGGCTGAAGTACAGTGGTACAATCATATAGCTCACCATAACCTCAAATTCCTGGGCTCAAGAGATCCTCCTGCCTGAGCGTTCTGAGTAGCTAGGATTACAGGTGTATGCCACCGCACCTGGCTAATTCTTTTTTGTAGAGACAGCATCTTGCTATGTTGTCCAGCCTGGTTTTGAACTCCTGGTCAAGCAATCCTCCCACCTAGCCCTCCCAAAGTGCTGGGATTACAGGTATGAGCCATTGTGTCTGGCCCCTAAGTATATATTTTTTATTTTTTTTTGAGACAGAGTCTCACTCTGTTCGCCAGGCTAGAGTGCCGTGGCATCAGCCTAGCTCACAGCAACCTCAAACTCCTGGGCTCAAGTGATCCTTTTGCCTCAGCCTCGAGTAGCTGGGGCTATAGGCATGTGCCACCATGCCTGGCTAATTTTTTCTACATATTTTTAGTTGTCTAGCTAATTTCTTTCTGTTTTTAGTAGAGACAGGGGTCTCACTCTTGCTCAGGCTGGTTTTGAATTCCTGACCTTGAGCGATCCTCCCGCCTCGGCCTCCCAGAGTGCTAGGATTACAGGCCTGAGCCACCACGCCCAGCCCTTAAGTATATATTTTTTAAAATACAGAAGTCTAATATACATAGATACTGGGCATGGTAGCAAATGTAAACCTTCAATAAATCTTACTAAGAGGCCTGTATAGTGGATGGAATTTAAATCTACATTTCAGTAGCTATATAATATTTGGATCTAAAGTATTTTCAGAATAACACAGATTTTTTTTGGAATAATTTTATAAACTGCTGGAGTAATTTATAAAGACAAAAACTAAGAACTGTGAGTGAACTTAACCTGGCAGTGGGTGGAGATGGCCAGGGAGTACTGATGTGTTACAGTTAGTAATCAGTATAGTATCAATTTGTGTCTCCTCTGAAATATCCTAGAAGACTTTAAATTTAACAGGAATGCTATAAAATAAAGTCTTTTCTCCTTTATGGAAAAAGGAACTGGCTTCAGATGTTCAAAAATCATCCGCCTTATTACCCTCTGGCACTCCTGTTTCCTAGATACAGCCAGAAACTACATACTCAGGGAATTAGCTCAGTGAAAGAACTATGCATGCCTAGGCCGGGGGCGGTAGCTTACGCCTGTAATCCTAGAACTCTGGGAGGCCGAGGCAGGCGGACTGCTTGAGGTCAGGAGTTCGAAACCAGCCTGAGCAAGAGCGAGACCCATCTCTACTATAAACAGAAAGAAATTAATCGGCCAACTAATATATATATATAGAAAAAATTAGCCGGGCATGGTGGCGCATGCCTGTAGTCCCAGCTACTCGGGAGGCTGAGGCAGCAGGATGGCTTGAGCCCAAGAGTCTGAGGTTGCTGTGAGCTAGGCTGATGCCACGGCACTCACTCTAGCCTGGGCAACAAAGCAAGACTGTCTCAAAAAAAAAAAAAAAACTATGCATGCCTGAACTTGGCTACCTTAAATCTCTATCACAGTCCAGTAAAACTTTCTGTGATAGTAAGAATATCGTGTGCTGACCAATATGGCAGCTGCTCATCTTTTTTTCTTGAGACAGAGTCTCACTGTGTTGCCTGGGCTACAGTGCCGTGGTTCAGCCTAGCTCACAGCAACCTCAAACTCCTGGGGTCAGGCAATCCTCCTGCCTCAGCCTCCCGAGTAGCTGGGACTACAGGCATGCGCCACCATGCCTGGCTAATTTCTTTCTATTTTTAGTAGAGACGGGGTCTCGCTCTTGCTCAGGCTGGTTTCGAACTCCTGACCTTGAGCGATCTGCCCGCCTTAGCCTCCCAGAGTACAGCTGCTCAATTAATTAATTAAATTTCTTTTTTTGGAGATAGGGTCTCACTGTTGCCCAGGCTGGAAGTACAGTGAGTACAATGGCTTGATCATGGCTCACTGCAGCCTCGAACTCCTGGGCTCCAGGGATCCTCCTACCTCCACCTCCCAAGTAGCTAGGACTATAGGTGCATTTCATCATGCTCAGCTATTTGTTTAATTTAAACTTAAGTAGCCATATATGGCTTATGGCTACCATATCAGACACTGCAGTTCTAGAATGATCATGATTTTAGCATTGAATGGGCAGGTATTCTAAGCATGGAGGTTAGGACCAACTTACCTTGCAGGTTACAATCGCTCCCACGTCTGGCAGTAGTTGGGACTCTGTTTCTCTCATCACAGACACCACAGGAAGCTACAGAGAGAATAATAAAAAATGAATGTCCTGGCTAGGCCCTGGATAAAGGTATTTGTAGCTTGAGAGTAATATAGGAATGCTTCAGCACACAGTGCAACATGGTGCACGTGAAATATGGATTCATTTACAGCCTAGAGCAGGGGGCTTTAGACATTTTAGG
Organism: Mirza zaza; assembly: GCA_008750895.1. Taxonomy (NCBI): domain Eukaryota; kingdom Metazoa; phylum Chordata; class Mammalia; order Primates; family Cheirogaleidae; genus Mirza; species Mirza zaza. The sequence goes on along the minus strand of VSMD01102480.1, from coordinate 1,033 downwards.
AAATAGGAGGACCAAGGGGCCACAGGAAGAATGCTGGTAGAGAAATAATCTAACCATTCTAGATGAATTCTAATAAATTTTAAAATAATTCTCTAGGACTTTCTTGGTATATAATCATATTGACTGTAATCAAGGATAATTTGACTCTTTCTCCCAAAGTTATATCGCTTCTGTTTATTTTATTGCACAGGCTACAATTTCCAATTAAATGTTATATAATAGTGGCCATACTTGTTTTCTTCTATTTTAAAGGAATAATTACAGAGTTTTGTCTCTGAGTATGGTATTGGTTGTTGGTCTAAGATAGATATTTTGAGTCTCATCTTTTATCAATCTCTCCCTTGCACCCTATGCTTTAGCTCTCTTGGCCTTCTTTCAGTTTCCCCAACGTACTAAATTCTTCCTACTTCAGGATCTCTGTTCAAACCGTTCTTTCTGCCAGAAAAGCACTCTCTCCACCCACCCAACTCTTATTTATCATCTAGATGATTCAATGTAAGTGTCAATTCTACCAACTAGGGTGGGTTTGCCACAGGTTCTCATGGTGCCCAGTAATATTCTTTAAAAGCAGTCCTCACATTTGTAACCATACAGTCATTTGAGCATTATGTGTTTATGATTGTGTTTGTGCTCCTTGATAGGAGAAACCAAGTGTACTTGGCTTATTACTATATCCCCAGAGGTCAGCACTGTCCCTAACACATGAAAATGCTGGCCGGGCGCGGTGGCTCAAGCCTGTAATCCTAGCTCTCTGGGAGGCCGAGGTGGGCGGATCATTTGAGCTCAGGAGTTCGAGACCAGCCTGAGCAAGAGCGAGACCCCATCTCTACTATAAATAGAAAGATATTAATTGGCCAACTAATATATAGAGAAAAAATTAGCCGGGCATGGTGGCACATGCCTGTAGTCCCAGCTACTTGGGAGGCTGAGGCAGCAGGATTGCTTGAGCCCAGGAGTTTGAGGTTGCTGTGAGCTAGGCTGACGCCACGGCACTCACTCTAGCCTGGGCAATAAAGTGAGACTCTGTCTCAAA
>VSMD01102473.1:0-24719 GCA_008750895.1 Mirza zaza | reverse complement strand
GGTGGGCGGATCGTTTGAGCTCAGGAGTTCGAGACCAGCCTGAGCAAGAGCGAGACCCCATCTTTACTATAAATAGAAAGAAATTAATTGGCCAACTAATATATATAGAAAAAAAATTAGTCGGGCATGGTGGCGCATGCCTGTAGTCCCAGCTACTTGGGAGGCTGAGGCAGAAGGATTGCTTGAGCCCAGGAGTTTGAGGTTGCTGTGAGCTAGGCTGACGCCACGGCACTCACTCTAGCCTGGGCAATAAAGTGAGACTCTGTCTCAAAAAAAAAAAAAATAAATAAATAAATAAATAAATAAATAAATAATGCTCAACATCTTAACTTGTTTATATTAATACATATATTAATGTTTAAGGTTATTCTTGAAAAGGGATTCTTTTCCAGGCAGGGATCTGAACAGGCTGAGATCACTGATTATGGAAAAAGGAGCAGTATTATCAGGTAATAAGGTTAGGAAGATGCATCTATGTTCGTAAGCGAAGAAAATAAAAAGTAAAGTGAATTACAAAAAATAACTAAAAAAAAAAATTTAAAAAAAGATTAGGAAGAATAAACAGCCTAACATACAAGGTAATTACTATCCCATTTTATAATCATATACTTCTTACAGTGAAAACACAGGCATTAATTTTCTCCTTTACAAATAATTTCAAAATATTTTGCTGTTTATAAATTTAAGAAAAAATATAAAGAAGCATCAATAAGCAAAACTAATGTCTCACATCAATAGCTACAGTCTAGATATTATCTTCAAATAGGATTGTTGTAAGAACTATAGAAGCATGCTAATTTGCTGTTACATATGCAGCTGTAAAAGCATTTTATTCTTAGGCTATTTCAGATTTGAATTTGGACCCAAATGCCCTTAAGTTATCCATTTTTCACATCTCTCCCCAACCCCCAATTTATTTACATCTATGAATTGTTATCAAGTAAATCCTTTTGATTTATTTAATAACAATTAGGGATTTATTCTCCCTAAGATGAATAGGGAATAGAGAAGCGGTAGAATAACTTTTCTTTCTCACATGCCATTTGGATTTGTCATCATGCTTGACATTTACTTTTAGCAGAACATGCTTCCTAATACTCACATCATCTTCTTTTAGGGTTTGAAGAAATTCTTGCAGTTTGTCTGTTTTTTCTGCTGCTAGAGATAAAATTTTTTGGTCCATTGTTGCTCACATCAGGGAACTGTAAGGGAAAAATGTCAAAGCTGGATGAAGCTTCCAGAAGTAAATAAGCTTGATTATTTTATCCCCTTCCCTGTTAACTGAATATTTCATACCTATTATGCAGTGAGTGCTCAACAGATTAAGGACTACTGACTAGTACAAGTAGGTGATTCTTAACCATAATAATCTCAAAAATTGCCTGGAATTTATTAGGAACCTATATTCTAATCAAGTGGTTTCATAATTTTTGCCTGCACTTGTTATCAGCATACTGCCTAAAACAAAGCTGTCATTTAATGGGATATCAAATACACAATACACTATAAATATATATACAGGAATATATTACATTTTTTATTATAAGCATGTAATAAATATCTGATAAATAAATGAAAAAAAAAACAATAGCACTGTAAATGCTAAGTGCCAACCAAATGCTATAAAAACAAGAGAGAAGTTAACAACGCTAAAGATATAATCCTGTACTTAAATGTCAAGGCTTCCCAGCAGAGGAACACTTGAATTGGAGCTTACAGATTAAATTTAGATAGTCAAGACAATGAGATGGCATACATTATACATTATTGGGAAGGCAGGTATCATGAACAAAGGCATTAATCTGTGAAATAAAAAACTTATTTGGGGAAAATGAATAGATTGGCTAAGGTAGAGCATTCAAATAGGAAGAACAGTGAGTAGAAAGGCTAGAAAGACAGGCTGGAAACAAACTGTGTGAGATCATACTAGGGTAAGGAATTCAGATTTTATCCTATAAATGAGAACCATCAAAAACTATCTGACAAGATTAAAAGAGCATTTGAGGAAACCAAATCTAGCATCGCTATGCAGATTAAAGTGGAAAGGGAATAAGAAGAAACTAAGACTAAGAGAACACTTGGAGGTTATTATAGTGGTAATGATAAAGACCTATACTAGGGTGGTGACTCTGGGAAATAGAAAGGAAGGAAATGGAGGCATATAAAGTAGATAAGATTTAGTGAGAAGCTATGGAAATAGAAGGGGAAATGCAAACTAGTACAAAGAAAACCTGCTCCTACTTTTCTTCCTCCTGTTTCCCATCTCCATAATCTACCATCATCCACTCAGCCACTCAAACCAGATACATGGTTAACATTCTTAATTTTGCCTTTCCCCACATCCATTACCAAGTCCTGTCAATGTTACCTATTAAACATCTCTCGAATCTACTTCTCTCCATCTCCACTACTGCCACATTACTCCAAAGCCACTATCATCTCTTGCCTGAACTACAATAGTTTAACTTGTCCCCCAACTACACAGCAACTAAAGTGATGTTTTTGAAACAGCCTGATTACATGACTTATCTTCCCTCCACCCCATCCTCATCTTAAAGCCCTTAAGTGGCTTTTCATTGCTTTCATCATATCAGTCCAAAATCCTGAAGTCAGGATAAAAAAAGTTGTGCAGGGTCTGACCCAGGCCTAACTCCCCTTCATCACACTATACTCCAGCCACACTGAACTGCTTTCAGTGCTTTAAATCTCCAAGTTCGGCCGGGCGCGGTGTCTCAAGCCTGTAATCCTAGCTCTTTGGGAGGCCGAGGTGGGCGGATCGTTTGAGCTCAGGAGTTGGAGACCAGCCTGAGCAAGAGCGAGACCCCATCTCTACTATAAACAGAAAGAAATTAATTGGCCAACTAAAATATATATAGAAAAAATTAGCCGGGCATGGTGGCACATGCCTGTAGTCCCAGCTACTTGGGAGGCTGAGGCAGCAGGATTGCTTGAGCCCAGGAGTTTGAGGTTGCTGTGAGCTAGGCTGATGCCATGGCACTCACTCTAGCCTGGGCAATAAAGTGAGACTCTGTCTCAAAAAAAAAAAAAAAAATCTCCAAGTCCTTTCTGTTACTGGCCTTTCCACATGATCTTCCATCTGGAACTTAAGTAAATACCTCTTCTTCTATCCCCTGCTCCCCCAATCTTTTATGGTTAATTCCTACAAATCCTTCAGATCTCAGCTCAATCCACACCTCCTCATTAATTCAGTCTAGGTTAAATGCTCCCCTATAGCACTCTCTTACGGCACCAGTTAACTCGTACATACTGGCGCCAATTTTTAATATTACACGTGTCAATTACTAGTTTAACGACTGTATCTCCCACTAGACTTGACTATAAACTCCATGAGGGCAGAGACCACATCTGATTTTATCACTGTACCTCCAACACTTAGCACAGTAGTATCTAGCTCACACAAGGCACCTAACAAATATTTGTTGAACAAATGAATTACTGAACCGCTGCAACAGGCAAGACACTGATCCTCACAACCCTATTACACGCAGGTGTTATTAGGCCCATTTTGGATTACGAACTTTGGCGATTCTGAGATTAAGGAATTTCGCCAACGGCAGGCGGCTAGTAAGTGGCAGAGAGAGAAATGAAATCCAAGTCTGTCCAGCTCCAGACTCCAAGATCTCAGGCTCTTAACTACTGGACGCAAACAGAGCACACCAACCAAAAGAGGCGTCCAGCCAGAAGCGGCCGTTTCAAAGGGAAATGCGTTTAAATCAATCTGTTTCAGCAGGTACATGTGCTAAAATCGTCCTAAAACGAGAGGTAACAGGCAGGTGGCTGTGAAGTCCCTGTGGGCACAGTAGATTCCTTGTCAAGAGTCCCCAGAGATAAAGTTAAGACCCGAGAACAGTGAGGCCCCATCGACATGAAAAGCCGCGCTCTCCCCGCCCCCAGGGCTCTTCGGAGGACAAGACGTGAACACAAATACAGAAACTACACAAAACGAGGCAGCTGGTGATGGGGGCTGTGACCGAGCTATACGTGCGAAACAAAGTTAAGAGAAATTTCTCGAAGTAGGAGCTGAACCTTAGAAGCGGGGCTCGGAGCGGGGCGCGCGCCGGCAGGCGGGAACTGCGAAAGCCCGGGCGCTCGGCGGGAGACGGCGGGGCGCGCCCGCCTTCTAGGCCACAGAAAATGCCAAAACGCCACATCGAATCGGGAGCCCTCCCGTCCTCACAGACCTGCTCCCTCCCAGGGGCCCAGTCCCACCTGCGCCACGCGCAAGGGCCTCAGCAAAGCCACCTCAGTTTCGCCACCGCCACCAACTTCCAAAAAGCCCGCTCCGGCGAACGCCACTCCACTTCCGTCGCCCTAAGCAACAGATCCCGCCCCCGAGGCTCATTTCCGCCGTCCGGGCGCCCGCAGATGGGGTGTACCATTAAGGATTAGGGCGTGGGGGCCGAGGCTGTCTGAACTCGTGTTGGGGGGGGACTTCAGAGTGAGCATGCGCGGTGTGGCCTAGGCGAGCTCGGCTCGGAGTCCCGGCTGGTGACACTTCCGTGTGTGAAGACGTCAGTGGGAGAGGTCTAATCAATAGATGGCCCCGTTTGTCTTTGTACTGGAAGCGCCAGGAAGGCAGAGGCGATTTCATAGTCTACCCTGTGCCAGGGGACAGTATCCCCTCAGCTGTGAGCCCCGTGCGGTTAGGGGGCTTTCTTTTTCTCCCCTCGTGTAACCCCAGGGTTTGGTGCATAGCCTGGCAAAATATTTACCCAGTAAATACTTGTTAAATGAACAACTGCGATAAGAGCGAGGAGCGACAGAGGGGTGGGTCAAGAGTCTATTTTAACTTGAGGGACCGGCTTGTGCAAAGGGGCTGAGAACACCCAGAGAGCGAGAGAACCCCTGGCCTGTTCGGAAGGTGAAGGTTTAGGTGGGAATGGGAAAGCAGGGGCTTGTAAGTCCTTTTCATGCTGGGGGCAGGTGGGAACCGCTGGATGGGAAGGTCGTGATTGTATGCACATTGTAGAATGCTATTTCTGGCAGGTGAGTACTGTGATTATTCAAAAGAAAAGAGCTTGCAACAGCAGAACCAGCCCAATCTGATTCCGCTTTCTGGAATAAAATGGCGGGTGGTTTTTCAGTTGCCAGGGCCCCCTGGGTTGCAGGTCATGTAACCTGAACATGCCCAGATGAACAAAATGTGCCCAATATATGACCTTAAGCAGGCTGGAACTAAAAAGTTAGCCACAGGTGGAACCAAAGTGCTCCCATGGAGGAACAGGGACCGAATTAACAAGCAAGCCTTGGCATCACCTCATGGCACACTTCCGTGGGTGGGATCAGCGGATCACACCTCCCAGCAGCACCTCATTATCCTCTGCCTATAAAACCTGCCCCAGCCCCTTCTCACCAAGACAGACTTGAGAGTTGTCTCCTATATCCTTGCCAGTAGACTTCCAATAAAGCCTTTCTTTTCTCAAAAACTAGTGACATGGTATTGACTTCTATGTGCATCAGGAAGCGAGCCCATTGATTGCTCGGTAATAAGCTGGGTGGGGGGCACTAAAGGCAGGGACCCTGAGGAGGGTATAAGTTGCCCCAGAGATAGGTGGTGGTGGCCCAAACAGAGGAGTAGGGACAGAAGGGAGTGGACCACTCGTGAAAGAGATTAGAAGGTAGAGATTTAGGGAGCCCAAATATTCATATTAAGAGGAGGTGTGGGAGGAGTTGAGGAATGTTCAGGCTTGACTGACTGGGGTGGGGCTGAAGGTGGGTTGACACTACTAGTTAACTGAGAGAGCCCAGAAAAAGCACCATGTTTGAGGGTAATGATGAAGTCTTCAGATTTGGACTTGCCAAATCTGAGGTGCCCACGGGACTTACTCCCAGCTCTCAGGGGTGGGATGGGTCTACTTGCCAGTTCTGGAAGAAACAGACCTGTTGGGGGAGAATGATGTCTCTCAGCTGTCTAGACCTGCTCCTTGCTTATGGACCCTTCAGGATTTTTTCCTTCTACCACATTTCTGTCCCCATATTGAGCTGTGATATGTGGCTGAGGTGGAAGATCATTCCTGAGAGGAATCCTTTGCCTTGCCAAAGAAACAGATGACTTGACCTCATATCCCCACAAAACCTCCCTCCCAGGCTGCTTCGGGGATTCAGCTGTGTATCTGATGTCTATGTAGCTTAAACAAGCTCATTGGCCTCTCTGAGCTTCCATTTGCGCATCCCAGATGCACTTACGGAGCTGCCTGTGTGTCTACCTACTGGCATTGATGATTTGGGGGTCTTGTCTCCCCTTGTTGCATGAATGTATCATCTGTGTTTTCCATTAGCCTTCCTGGGTGTTACACATGCGAAAGAAAAGAACAGGCCAGGCGCGGTGGCTCACACCTATAATCCTAGCACTCTGGGAGCCTGAGGTGGGTGGATCAATCAAGGTCATGAGTTCAAAACCAGCCTGAGCGAGACCCTGTCTCTACCAAAAATAGAAAGAAATTAATTGACCAACTAAAAATATATATACAAAAAATTATCCGGGCATGGTGTCGCATGCCTGTAGTCCCAGCTACTCGGGAGGCTGAGACAGTAGGATCACTTGAGCCCAGGAGATTGAGGTTGCTGTGAGCTAGGTTGACGCCATGGCACTCACTCTAGCCTGGGCAACAAAGTGAGACTCTGTCTCAAAAAAAAAAACAAAAAGCAAAAAAAAAGAAAGAAAAGAACAACAGATTTAGGTTAATAACAGTTTTTTTTCACCATGGTATAAGCTTCCTTAAGCAGCAAATCTTACCCATCTGGTTTACCAACTAGACTCAGACACTGGAAGCTAGTGATATACTGATTCTAGAAAATACAGCCAGTTAAAAACAGGTTTATTATGGTCACAATTGCTATTATAGGGAGGAAAAAAAAAGAAAAAAAATGTAAAGATTTTTTATTTAATTTATAAAAAAAACAAAAAGAAAAACAGGTTTTTACAGTAGTGGAATTAAATGTTTTTCAGACCTTGTCAATAGTATATGTTTATCTAACAAAATTATAGCTACTAATATTTGTAGGAATGCAGAGAAAAAGTACAAATGGAGGCCTCTTACCCATTCCCAATTCACTCCTGCAGTGTGAGGGGCTCCATATGCCTGCACGTGAACACCTAGACTGAAGATCCACACCACACCTCCCCACAAAGCTGCCCTTTGGCCATCCTTTGGGCCCAGGGCTGTACACACTAGTAGGTCCATTCTGGGGAGGATAGACCTAGGAAGAGGCCTGCATTGGCCCTGGAAGCAAATTTGGAGATATTTTAAGTAGGTACCTAGAACATGGTCTAAATGACGGGCACGTGAGTTCATCCTCTAGGTTCCTTGGACTTCTTATCCTTGGACTGGGGGTGTGGGGGTGGATCAAGGCCAGAGGAGGACCAATAAGGGACCTATCCAGCCCAAGAGCTCCAGGTGCCTGGTTTTAAGGGCACCACTGCTTGAGAGAATAATCAAAGTAACGTGTAAAGAGCTGCAATTAGGCCAGGCTCGATGGCTCACGCCTATAATCCTAGCACTCTGGGAGGCCGAGGCGGGCAGATTGCTCGAGGTCAGGAGTTCGAAACCAGCCTGAGCGAGACCCCGTCTCTATTAAAAATAGACTTAATTAATTAATCGACCAACTAAAAATATATATACAAAAAAATAATTATCCAGGCATGGTGGTGCATGCCTTTAGTCCCAGCTACTCGGGAGGCTGAGGCAGTAGGATTGCTTGAGTCCAGGAGATTGAGGTTGCTGTGAGCTAGTCTGATGCCATGGCACTCACTCTAGCCTGGGCAACAAAGTGAGACTCTATCTCAAAAAAAAAAAAAAAAGAAAGAAAGAAAACAGGGTCTCAGAGAGGTGGTTGTACATCCATGTTCACAGCATTATCACAATAGCCAAAGGATAGAAACAATACAACTGTCCATCAATAGATGAATGGATAAATAAAATGTGTTGAGTACATACAATTGAAAATTATTTAGCTTAAAAAGGAAGGAAATTCTGGTACATGCTACAATATGGATGAACCTGAGGACATTATGCTAAGGTAAAATAAGCCAGTCACAAAAAAACAAGTATTACTGTATGTTATTGCGCTTATATGAAGTATCTAAAGTAGGCAAATTTATAGAATCAGAAAGTAGAATGGTGATCGGGGTGCGGGGCAGGTAATAGGGGGTTATCAGTTAATGCATACAGAGTTTCAGTTTTGCAAGATGAAAAAATTCTGAAGATCTGTTGCACAGTACAGTGAATATACTTAACATTACTGAACTGTACACATTACTGAACATTACTGAACTGTAAAAGTGGCTAAGACGGTAAAACGGACAAACACAACATTACCTGGGAAGTTTGCAGGGTTGTTTAGGAGAACTAGTTGACTCCACCCTGAAGAAATTCTAATTTGGTAGGATTTGAAGTAGAGGTTTAACTACTCACTGTTTGTATTCCCAGTGTCTAGAAAAGTGCCTGGCACAAAGTAGTGCTTCATAAATATTTGTTAATGGATGCAAAAGTGTGAATACAGCCTTTAAAAAACATGGATTTAAATATCTCAATGAAATGCTAGATTTCAAAATCAAAATTTTGACTTAAAAATATATTGCTACTTTTGAAGCTCCCTTTGAATTTGCAATTGTTTGAAAATAAAATGTTCAAAACAAACAAACAAAATTAACTCCTTATCCCCCATCTGTTTATTCTCAAAGGCCTAGAAGAGAGGAGGAAGAAAGGAGACGCAGCAGGGTAGAAAGTAATCCTTAATCCCAGCACTCTGGGAGGCCAAGGCGGGAGAATCATTTGAGATCAGGAGTTCGAGACCAGCCTGAGCAATAGCGAGACCTCCGTCTCTACTAAAAAAATAGAAAGTAATTAGCTAGACAACTAAAAAAATATATATATATTTTATATATATATATATATATTATAAATTAGCTGGGCATAGTGGCACATGCCTGTAGTCCCAGCTACTCGGGAGGCTGAGGCAGGAGGATTGCTTGAGCCCAAGAGTTTGAGGTTGCTGTGAGCTAGGCTGACGCCATGGCACTCTAGCCTGGGCAACAGAGTAAGACTGTGTCTCAAAAAAAAAAAGTAATTCTTAAAAACTGGTCCCTTAAAATCAGTGGTATTTGAATAAGGTCTATAGATTGATTATCCATTTGTATCAATGTTCAATTCCTGATTTTGATATTTGTACTGTGGTTAATTAAGAGTATCTTAGTCCCAATTAGCAGGACATGGTGGTACCCACCTGTAGTCCCAGCTACTCAGGAGACTGAGACGGGAGGACCACTTGAGCCCAGGAGTTTGAGGTTGCTGTGAGCTATAATGATGCCACTGCACTCTAGCCTGCACAACAGAGTGAGACCCTGGTGCCAAAGAAATGAAGGAAAAAAGAGCATCTCAGTCCCTTCAGGCTTCTATAACAAAATACCATAGACTTCGTGGCTTCTAAACAACAGAAATGTATTTCTCACAGTTCTAGAGGCTGGAAAGTCCAAGATCAAGGTGGCAGCAGATTCGGTGTCTGGTGAAGGCCACTTTCTCATAGATGGTGCTGTCTGGCTGTGTCCTCATATGGTGAAAGGAGCAAGGCAGCTCTCTGGGGCCTCTATTATAAGGGCATTCGTCCCATTAATCACCTCCCAAAATCTCTATCTCTTAATACCATCTCTTTGGGGGTTAGGATTTCAACATATGAATTTTGGATAGACACAAACATGCAGACCATAGCAAAGAGAATGTCTTTGATTTTAGGAAATCTACACTGAAGTATTTAGGAGTAGAAGGGCATCATGTCTGCAAATTACTCTAAAATGGTTTAGGAAAAATACACATGTATATATTGAGCGGAAATGATACAGCAAATGTGGTGAAATGTAGGTGAAGGGCATAGGGGAATTCTTTGTACTATTCTTGCAGCTTTTCTGAAAATCTGATGTTATGTCAAAATAAAAAGTCTAACAACAAAAAAAAAAAGACCAGCCCAGGTGCAAATCTGGTAGACTACTGTGGTCTGTAGATAATCAGCAAACTGGGCCTTTGCAAGGCCATCTCTGCCCTTTCCCAAGGACAGGTGGATACCTGTTCACTGCCTTCTACTTCGCCCCTCTTCTGCTGTCACCTAAATCACCCCCATCCCACATGGGGCCCCTTGGCCACTCCCCTCCCCACCTCCATGACTTTCTCTTCCATGTCTCCTTAGCACTCACTCTCCTGGTCACATCCTAAGCCACCTCCCGAATCACTACTCAAACATCAACCTCTCAACTATCCAGTGTGCTTGCTCAATTATTCTCACTAACTTATTTTCTAATCTTTTTTTCCTTTTTTCTTTTTTTTTTTACTTTACATCCCTTTTACTCTCCATCACAACTATTCTCTAATCGTCACTGTCCCCAACTCCTCATCTTTAATTCCAAGGTTTAATACTTAAATCATATTTTTACCAATATCCTCAATTTTTGCCTTTCCTTTCATCCTGTCAATGCCGCCACCCCTAACCCTGTATGAAGCCAGCCGTGTTCCCTCGTTGGTGCTATTATATCTGGGCTGCTGGGTTGTGCTGGAGAAGTCTCATGTCTGTGTAGGTGGGCGCGCCAATCACAAGGGGGCCTTCAACACTGCCAGATAATCTTCCCCCGTAAGTTTATCCTTCCTTTCTTTGAGGATTATTTCAAACTTTTCTATCTCCTTCCTTAAGCAGATTACTTCAACTTGTACTTAGCCAAAACAAAAAGGAAGAAAATAGGTGCCTTCAGAGGGAAACTTGCTTTTACTCCCCACCATCAAATCTTTTTTTTTTTTTTTTCTGACAGGGTCTCGCTCTTTTGCCACAGGTAGAGCGCAGTGGTATCATCATAGCTCACAGCAACCTCAGACTCCTGGGCTCAATCCATCCTCCTGCCTCAGCCTTCCAAGTAGCTGGGACTACAGGTGCACACCACCACACTCAGCTAATTTTTTTATTATTATTAAATTTATTCGTAGAGACGGCGTCTCACTATGTTGCCGGGGCTAGTCTTGAACTCCTGGGCTCAAGCGATCCTCCCACCTCGGTCTCTCAAAGTGCTGGGATTACAGGTGTGATCCACTGCACGCGGCCCCCACCGTCAAATCTTCACACTCACTCACCTCAGCACCAATTGTTTCCGACAGTTCCCTGTGACAGCGGAGGGTCAGGGCTGGTCCCTCTGCTGAAGCACGAATCCCGCCCTCTTCCGTCTTCTCGGCGAGGACCTCACCGTCACTTACCCCTCTGTGACCGTAGTCTTTAACCTCCAGCTTTCTACAGCTGCCCTTTCACAAACACATCTTTCCTTTCATGGTGGGAGTTAAAACCAAGTTCCCATCCGAGGGCACCTATTTTTTTTTTCTGTGAAGTAAAAGTTGAAATCATCTCTGAGAATAAAAGAGGCGAAGGGCAAGTCTCCCCCATCCATCTAAACAAAACGCTCCCTTTGACACACTCTTCCCTTTAGTTGCTGCCCTGTCATCAGCTTCCAGACACACTCCTCAGGGCAGCTGTCTACATTTTGTCCGCATTTCCATATCTCCTGTTCATTTTCTGCTCTTCTCTGTCTGCTCCCTCTGTTAATTCACCAAAACCACTGTGGCCAAGATCACGGCAGCCTTCTTGTTTGTAAATCCAGCAGGCATGCTTAATCCCATCCCAACCTCCAGGGAACCGCACTCCCCTGGTTTTCTTGCCTACGTTCCCTGCCAGGTTGTGAGCAGCAAGGGCGGGAGATGTGTCTGTCTTGCAAAACAATGTTTCCCCAGTACCTGGCACAGGCTACGTAGCAGGTGCTCAACAAACACTATTTTTTCCTTTTTTTTTTTTTTTTTCAATAGGCCATTTAAAGGACTTCATATTGTTTTCAATTGAAACTGGATTCTTCCAATCGTGGAGTATAGCATCTTATGGGCTGGATGATCTGGCCACTGCCTTCATCTCTTCCCTCCTCCCCCACCCAGACTCTAGGCTCCAGCCATGCTTGTTAGTTGCAGTTCTCCAAACAAGCCATGCTCCCACTTTTCCATATTTTTTGGTGTACTGTTTCCTGTTTGAGAGTCCTTTTCAGGGACAACTGTCTCCCAGGTGAATCTCTTCCTCTTTTAAGTCTTGGCTTGAAAATCACCTGCTCTGGGAAGCCCTCCTTAATTCCCCACAGCAGGTCTCTCTCTTCTCCCTCCAAGCTCGTAGATATTTAATAGCTATTGCACTGTTTCCCAAACATGTTCAGAAAAACAGTAGTTCCAAGGTTATTCATGAGTGTTATGAGATGAAAGGGTTGTGCTGGCTCATAAGTTTGGGAAATGCTGAATTAAACCAGTTTTTAAAAGATCTCTTTGCTGCAGGACTTCTCAAAGCCTTTATGTTGCTCACCTTCATTGATAACTTCCAAGAGGAAAATATAATTTGTAACATTTCTCAAACTTAATCAACCAAAGGACACCTCTCCATGTTTTGGTACTGCCATACAGCTCATTTTGGAACCTATCTTGTCCTATCACTTGCTCTATTGTTTTATAATTATTTTGTGTATGTATCTCCCCTTCTAAACTGTGAGCTGCTGAAGCAGAGAGAGTGCTCATTCATCTCTATATCCCAGTGCCTAACACATAGTAGCTACTCAATAAATGTTGGTGAAAGAATGTGGGGAAGGGGCCAGTAGGAGAGGGAGGGAAAGAATGGTGAAATAAGAGAAAGGAGATTTCTTGATTTTTCCATTGAACACCCCAACTACCCACTATGTAGATCCTGTTATATTTTACTCCACTGGCTTTGTCACAGATCTGTCCACCTCGCTATCCCTCTAATCAGCCATAGACCCAACTTATTGATCTGATTTCCCACTTTCTTTTTCCTGTGTGAATTTTCAAGCTCATTTTTCCTCAAATTGTGAAATCACCTTAATTCTAAAATCCTCTCTGAACAAGCAGACTGATGGATTTTCATCATTCGACTCCTCCTTGCTTTGTTGCCTGGCCCTCCCACTCCCCTACTCCAGCTCCCTGCAGGATGAACTGCCTCCCGGAGGGGTTGGAGCTTTTTAGAGCATGGTGGCCCTGAGGGTCAGAGACGCCATTCTAGTCTGGGCGTCTGCTCACGGTCCGTTCACTCCTCACCACTGTGCGACTTTAAGGAACGTGCAGAATGTCCCTGGACCTACATTTTCCCACTTCTCAAAGAAGGGGTTGCAGGCTGGGGGTTCCGTAAGGTCATCCCTGGCCCAGAAGAATTATTAGTGGCTAAAGAAGGGATTGCAGTGACCAGACTCTTGCCTCCTGGGTCTGCTGCCAGGGAGGATGAAGTGATGTCACCTTCCCCAGGAGCCAGGGGTCAAGTGTGACATCCCTGGGCAGTCACTCCTGTGTCAATCTCGCTTCTTGTATGTTGAATGATAAGAGAGCTTCAGAATGAGCTGGACCCTACTCCTAACCAGCCGGGGGGCGTTGGGCAGGGCCCACACCTCCCTGACTCTCAGCTCCTTATTCTGTGTAAAGGGACTCTACTCCCTACCTGACCTCTGGAAGGATCAGATAAATAATGCTGGGAGGGCACCTGCCACGGTACAGAAGGCGGGCACCCCAACAAATTCGAGTCCCGTTCCTCCCCGCCTTCAGCAGAGAGGCCAGAGGGCCCGGGATTGCCTCCAGTATAGCCGGCACAGGTGTCTGGGCCAATGAGGGCAGCGTCTCCTCGCACACAGTGGCACTATTGTTCCGGCCAGAGGAGCTGGGTGTGAACGTGACTGTTGGGATGGGGGAGGGAGGGTCCGAGCCAGGAGAAGGGCTGTGAGCAGAAGATAATGTGGCAGAAAGCCCTGCTCCCAGAGAAGGGCCCCGTGGCCGGCCAGCATCCTGAAAAGCTCCGCGTAGCCCATCCTGCCAGGGCTGGGCCTTCAACTCAGAAGTGTTCTTTGTGCACAGGAATGTTGCTCGTTGTGGAGTCCATCACCCGGCATTGACAGAGGCTCTTCCGAGGCTCCCCTGGTTCCTTCCCGTGGGGCAGCCTGGGCTCTCATTCCCATCATCTGGAAAAGACCATCGTCCCGTTTGTGCTAGTTTGCTAGGGCTGCCGTAACAAAGCACCCCAGGCTGGGTGGCTTAAACAACAGAAATCCATTTTCTCACAGTTCTGGAAGCTAGAAGTCTGAGATCGAAGTGTGGGCAGGGTTCGTTTCCTCTGAGACCGCTCTTCTTGCCTTGTGGCTGGCCGTTGGCTCCCTGTGGCTTCATGCGGCCCTCCCTCTGGAACCTCATCTGAACGTCCTCTTATGGGGATATCAGCCATATCCGGGCCCACCTCCTTTCAACTTAATCACTTCTTTAAAGACACGATCTCGGGCTGGGCATATTGGCTCACGCCTGTAATCCTAGCACTCTGGGAGGCTGAGGCAGGAGGATGGCTTGAGGTCAGGAGTTTGAGACCAGCCTGAGGAAGAGTGAGACCCCCGTCTCTACTAAAAATTAGAAAAAGAGGCTGGGCGTGGTGGCTCACGCCTGTAATCCTAGCACTCTGGGAGGCCGAGGCGGGCGGATTGCTCGAGGTCAGGAGTTCGAAACCAGCCTGAGCAAGAGCGAGACCCCGTCTCTACTATAAATAGAAAGAAATTAATTAGCCAACTAACATATATAGAAAAAATCAGCCGGACATGGTGGCGCATGCCTGTAGTCCCAGCTACTCGGGAGGCTGAGGCAGCAGGATTGCTTGAGCCCAGGAGTTTGAGGTTGCTGTGAGCTAGGCTGACGCCACGGCACTCACTCTAGCCTGGGCAACAGAGTGAGACTCTGTCTCAAAAAAAGAAAAAGAAAAAATAGAAAAAGAAAAAGAAACTGTGAGAATAAATGGGTGTTGTTTAAAAAATAAATAAATAAAGACACGATCTCCAAATATAGTCACATTCTGAGGCACTGGAGTTTAAGGCTTCCACACATGAATTGAGGGTGAGGGGGGGGACAGACACAGTTCGGCCATGGTACCATCTTGCAGGTGGAACAACTGAGGCTTAAGAGGGTCAATGACTTGTGTTAATAGTAGGCAGGGCCAGGCCTAGAACCAGGCAGGAGCCCCTCTCTCTGTGCTTCCACCTACAACCTGGCTACCACGGCCCTGCCCCAAAGAGGAAGAGGCTGGTGGGTAAAGACAGTCCTCGAGCCAATTCCCCCCAGTCCTCCCAGCTGGTGGGAAGCGAGAGGTCAGGCAAGGTCAGAACTCTCTAGGGCAGTATTTTTCAAACTTTTGTGTGCATAGAAATCACCTGGGGACCTTGTTAAAATTAAGTAATTTTATTTATTTGTATTTTGTATTTAATTTTGAGTCAGGGTCTTGCTCTGTTGCCCAGGCTGAGATGCAGTGGTGCAATCATAGCTCACTGCATCCTCAGCCTCCTGGACTCTAGAGAGCCTACCGCCTCAGCCTCCCCAGTAGCTGGGGCTACAGGTGAGACACTGCTCCTGGCTAAAATTAAGTAATTGAGTTAAAATGAGATCCTTAGGGTAGGCCCTAATCCAATTCAGATTCTGATTTGGCCAGTCTGGGGAAGGGCCCAAGATTCAGCATTTCTTTTATTTTTATTTTTTTGGAGGTAAGATCTTGCTCTGTTGCCCAAGCTAGAGTGCAGTGGCATCATCATAGCTCGCTGCAACCTCAAAACCCTGGGCTCAAGTGATCCTCCTGCCTCAGCCTCTGGTGTAGCTGGGACTACAGCTGCTCTCCACCATGTCTAGCTAATTTTTTAATTTTTATAGAGACAGGGGTGGGGTGTGCCTCACTATGTTGCTCAGGCTGGTCTTGAACTCCTGGCCTCAAGTGATCCTCCTGCCTCGGCTTCCCAAAGTGCTAGGATTACAGGCATGAGCCACTGTGCCTGGACTGCATTTCTAACAAGCTTCCAGATGATGCTGGTGCTGCAGGTATATGGGCCACACTGTGAATAGCAGCAAGGTTTAGACTGGCACTGCCCACTAGAAATGCAATGTGAGACACACATGTCTTCTTAAATTCTCTAATACCACATCAAAAAAAGTAAAAAAAAAAAAACAAAAAAAAAAACAGGTAAAATTAACTCTAATACATTTAACCCAATATAACCCAAACACGATCATTTCAGAACATTATTAAGCCATATAAAAATCATTAATGAGGCTGGGCACGCTGGCTCATGCCTGTAATCCTAGCACTCTGGGAGGCTGAGGCGGGCAGATTGCTTGAGGTCAGGAGTTCGAAATCATCCGGAGCAAGAGCAAGACCCCATCTCTACTATAAATAGAAAGAAATTAATTGGCCAACTAATATGTATAGAAAAAATTAGCCAGGCATGGTGGCACATGCCTGTAGTCCCAGCTACTCAAGAGGCTTGAGGCAGCAGGATTGCTTGAGCTCAGGAGTTTGAGGTTGCTGTGAGCTAGGCTGATGCCACGGCACTCACTCTAGCCTGGGAAACAAAGCGAGACTCTGTCTCAAAAAAAAATCATTAATGAGATAATTGACATTCTTTTCATTGTACTGTCTTCAAAATCCAATTGGTATTTTACATTTACAGCACATCTCACTTTGAACTTGAAATTCTTATTAGAAATACTTCATCACACAATTTACAGTTAAAAAAAAATACAATCACACACCTACATTGATCCAAACCAACTTAAAAGTTTACCAGAAATGGAATTCAGTGTCAGTTTTTAAATTTAATTAAAATTAAATAAAAATTTAAGAAGCTACACGTGGCTAAGTG
Source organism: Mirza zaza (assembly GCA_008750895.1). Lineage (NCBI taxonomy): Eukaryota > Metazoa > Chordata > Mammalia > Primates > Cheirogaleidae > Mirza > Mirza zaza. The sequence continues at coordinate 7,981 of VSMD01102473.1, read as the reverse complement.
GCTGCTGTCTAGGACAGGACAGGACTAGACAGACCACCAGGGAGAAGAATGATAGAAAGGAGAGATTCCTCAGCTCCAGAGAGGACTTGGGACAGCAACAGCCCAGGAGCCAGAAGCATCCCGGGCAGGAGCCCAGGGAAAGGCTGTGAGAAACAAAGAGCTCAAGGCGACCCAGGTGCACCCCAAGATCTAAGTGCCGGGCATCACAGTCGCACTGGAGGAAGGGGTCCGGAGAGGCAGGGGAGGGGCAGAGGTTGGCCCCAGGGCACTCTCCTTCGGGGACACTCTCGCAGCCCCAGGGTTCTAGGGAGGGCACAGGGGGAGGAGGTCAGTGTGGGTAAAGAGATCCCAAACCTGCCAAAGTAGGAATGGGTGGAAAAGCAAGAATTATCTCTGACGAAAACAAGAAAGCATTTCCGGGGCTGGATTCTGGACAGTGACCTGTGTATAGGAGCTTGACACTGCTCTGGGCACCTCCAGGAGGCAAATCAGGAACAGGGGTGGGCATCATAGGAAGCTGCTTGGAGCTCAGAGCAAGGATGGGCTTTTAAACAAGGAGAACTGTCCAGCACTGGAAGCAGGGAGCTTCCTGCCCTTGAAATCCTGGACTGAGAATGTTCTAAAGGAATCACCTCCTCCCCACCCCAGTGGAATACCAAAGCAGAGGCTGAGAAGCCACCTGTTGAGGGGCCGCAGAGGGGTTTCTTCCTGCAGAGAGAGTTGGATGTGTTCCCTCCAGCTAGGTGTGTACTCATTCTGTATTTGGAGTAAGTGACAACGCTCACAGAGTACTCACTAAGCGCCTGAGCTAAGCACTTAGCTGCTATTTTGGCCTCACTAAAGCCACGAGCCTGGTCCTCTAGTCAGTCCCACTTCTCAGAGGAGGAAACTGAGTCACTGAGTGGTTGTAGCCAGAAGGTGCTGGAGCCAGGATTTACAAGTGGGCAGTCTAGTCCTGGAGCACCCCCCCTCCCCCCCACTGCACCATACCTTCTAGAAGGCAGGTCTGCCTGTCTTGTCCTCTCCCTGCTCAGCCGTAACTGGCTACAATTCCCACCTGCCCCTGCTTGCTGTGGCGGCCGGAACTACCACGTTGGGCCCCGCTGGCTGGGGGAGAGGGTAGAACGGGCCTGGGTTCGCCAGAGCTGCCATTACATCTGCAATCACGTTTACAGTTTCCCTTCGCCTCTTTGCATGTCTCATCTGGGGTGTTCTCTCACCCCCGGGATCCTGAGGGGAGAGAGGGCAGGGGAGAGGGAACGGGGCTGGCCCAGATCCCAGCCCCACGGCTGGCTTCCACATGGCTGAGCAGGAACTCCAGAGCAGGAGCACACAAAGGAGGGCTTTGATGCGTCTCCAGCCAGGGCCAGGCCTCTCCCCTCTCCCCGCAGTTCTTCCTCTGCCCTGCTCTGGGCCTCCTGTGAGCCCGATTTAACGGAAACTGGGTGGTGAGAAGTTCCTTGTGACACAGTAATCCCAACCTGCTGACTGGACCACGCCTCCAGCGGAGGCTACCTTCAAAGCTCCAAGACAATTCAGGTACCAGGTGGGCCCGAGGAGGAGCTGCCGACCTGGTAGGTAAGTCGATACCAGGGGGCTGCCTGGGCCAGGGAGCCCAGGACTGGGGTGAGGGGTCGGAATGGGGAGACCGCATCTGCGGCTGCCTGTCAAATGGACCACTGGCCACTCTTCAGGTTGAGCCAGGCCAATCTGATGGCAGATTTAGCAAATAAAAATACAGGACACCCAGTTAAATGTGCCCTATGCAATATTTGGGACATCCTTATGCTAAAAAAGTATTTGTCACTCATCTGAAATTCACATGTAACTGGGCGTTCTGCATTTCAACTGGCAACTCTAGATGGCAGGGCATAGCATCAACAGGGTGTGAGGTTAGGCATTTTTTCATTGTATATAGCTTGTAAATCCATATTTTTTAAAAAAAATCAAAGTTAACAGCTTAGGCATATTTAGAAAAGAGTTGCTGCACTGAATTTAACCAAGACTTTTCAAGATCGAGGCCTGTTCTGATGGTCTGCTTAACTGGCTGGGGGTGTCCAGCCACTATCTCTCCTGTCTGAGCTCCTGGGGGCATTTTTTCACCCTCTCTGTTCTTGTTTCGACAAAACTCAAGTGATGGCACAGCAGGATTTCATCGTGTCTGTCCCTGTGCCCACATATTTGGACATCTACCAGCCAGAACGATGGCTTAGATTTGGTTCCTGTGGGTGGATTACAGTCCCTGGAACTTCCCTGTCCTTGCTGGGGCTGTGGAGTGGGAGGGGAAGAGATGGGACACCCTCGGATATTCCCTGGGATCCTCCAAGTGTCTTCGTGCAAGTAGGCTAATGATAAGTTTGATGATAAAAAAGGGAAAGGGAACTATGTTTTATAGCAAGACACTGTGCCGGGCACATTGCATGAATTGTATAGCCTTCATGACAATTCTTTTTGGTAGGTACTATTATTATTTTCCATTTGTAGGTGAGACCCAGAAAGATTAAATAACTTGCTGGGGCCACACAGGTGGTAAATGACAAAGCCCGATTCACACCCAGGTCCCTCTGACCTCCAAGGTTTCTGTATCACCGGCTCTCCTAAGGAGTTTGCTTGTAGACGTCTTGGCTCTAGGGGTCAAACAGACTTGGTGTCAGGTGGGCACCGGTTTAAGTCTCAGCTCTGTGGCTCCCAACTGTGACTAGGTGACCGAACTGAGCAAAGCAACCTGGTCAAAGTCTGGACAGGATGGGGAAGGGCCTTTCAAGCCACAGGGGCATTTAGGTGGGAGATGGGAATACCTGGAAACAGAAATGCTGTCTCCAAAAACGCCCGGTGGGGAAGCTGGTTGCCTTGCGGGCCCTGAGTGAGAGTTGTTCTGGGGGCCACGCACTGCTATGTGCAGGTTATTTAGTTACATCTCTCAACCCTTCCATCCCATTTTACAGGAGACAACCAAGACCCACGTTAAATCACACAGCCTGTGAGTGGAGGAGACAGAATTTGAACCCAGGTCTGACTTTTGAGCTGCAGCAGCCTGCCTCTTGGTGCTGATAGGAGGTCACAACCTGGGTTTGAGTCCTGATCCCTGGCTATTCTTAGCTGTATTACCTTGGACAGATCCCTCTTCTCCTGGCCCTGTTTGCTCCTATGCACAATGGGAATAATGCCAGCCCTGGCTCTGAGACAATGGGCCTGGAAATACTCAGTGCCTCACAAAGCACAGAACACACCCCGGCGCTATGATTATGTAACCGGTCATCACCCCTCCCGAGTGTGAATGCCCAGGGGAAGGGCCGTCCACCAGGCTGGGAAGGTTCTGAGGTGCCCTTTGGGCTGGGGCAGGAAGGCCACAGAATGGAGGAGGGACTGCCTTGTCCTGCAGTGATCCTGGAACTGAGAATGGAGCCCAGCTCTAGTTTTGTCCTGGCCAGGCCCACTGTCCCAATAGTTGAGGACTGAGGCTTGTGTGGGTGTTCTTCTCAAAGCCGCATTTCCCCAAGTGTAGCCCGAGAACCATCTCCTCCAGAGCCACCTGGGCCTGCTTTAAATTGCAGATTCCTGGGACGCAGCCCAGACCCCAAGAGTCAGAATCATGGGGGTGGGGCCCAGGCACCTCCATGTCTAACAAATGCCCCAAGTGATTCCAATGCAAGTGAAAGTTTGCAACCTACAGCTCTGAGACAGTAACAGAATGGTTTCTCCAAGCACTGCAGCCCTGACTTCCTCTCCTAGGGAAGGGGCTGCCTGGAGAGGCCAGGACAGAGGAAGCAGGGCCCTTCCTTCTCCAAGGACTCAGTGTCTTCCAGAGGCAGAATGTCAGACGGGGTGAGTACCCTGTACCCCAGGCTCTCCTTCTACCTTTCCTCTTTCCCGCCCTCCCTCCTCCCTGCTTCCCCATCATCTCCTCTGCCCAGGGTTATAGACACACACCCTACAACCTCTCTGTTGGCCCTGACCCCCCAAAGAAGGAGTTGCAGCCATGTCCTTGGGCAAAAGCACTAGTCTGGGGTCTGAGCAGGCCCGTTTGCCTGGCCAGCTCAGGCTGACGGCAGGGGGCGGGACGCTGTTCCTGCTTCTTCCTAACTCCTTTCTGCCCAGGTGGGCACGTACCGCGTGGTCCCTGAAGAGGAACAGGAGCTCCGTGCCCAACTGGAGCAGCTCACGACCAAGGACCACGGGCCTGTCTTTGGCCAGTGCAGCCAACTGCCCCGCCACACCTTGCAGAAGGTGAGGTGGCTGGGGGTGTGGGAAGGAACACTCTAGGGAGGAATCAAGGGGAATGTGGCAGCATCCTCTCTCCTGTAGAAAGGGTCCAGACCTGGCTCTCCAGGTCATCCTGGCCCTGTCCTAGGGGCCATCCTGGAGGTCAGGGCTATGGCAGCAACTGGGCTGCGCAGACACCCAGGCCAGCGTAATCCAAGACCGCAGCCTGGAGCCTCTGCACTAGGGCTCACCCCAGACTCAGATCTGAGCAGCGCTGGCTTGGAAGTGGCCCTGGGGAACAGGGATCCAGCTGCTGCTCCTGCTGGGTAGGCAAGAGGCGGGAACCAGACCTACTTCCAGCTTGCTGTGTGACCTCGAGCAAATTGCTTTCCTTCTCTGGGTCTTGCCTTCTGTACCTGTGAAAGACGTTCGTTGGACTAGCTCAGAGGTGGTCAGACCGTGCTCCGTGGCGGTTGGCAGAGCCAGCTGGCTTAGGGCTGCTGGGGAGGATGAGAAGCGGCTGAGCTGAGCCGGGACTCCTGCTCCCGTCTCTGCTTCCCTGGGCGTCTCCAGGGAAAGGTGCTCTTGGCTCCTCCGCTCTTCCCTCCCTGTCTCCCTGCCCCCATCACGCTGTCGCTGTCTGTCCAAGGAGAGAGCTGCCTGACGCACACAGTTCTCCTGGCCCGGCAACGGGGAGGAATGAGCGGCTCTGGGGCAGGAGGCAGGCTGCCATCTGCTGGGGACCTTTGTTTTTATTAAGATCAGAATGGAGCCTGGGAAGCAGCAGAGTGAAGTGATTAGACGCGGAGCCTGAGTAGGAGTTTCAGCACCACCCCTATCTGGGTAACCTCGGGCAGGAATATCTTCCCCTTTACGAGCCTCAGTGTGCTCATCCGAGACGTGGGAATAAGAATGCCAACCTTGACGGGTTACAGCAAAGACTAAAAACCAGTGCATTCCAAGGACTTAGCAGGCGCCAAGTAAGGTCTCAGCGAGTACAGGCAGTTACTGTTAGAAAATTTTAGACCCTTGGCTATATGCTGCGAAGGAACCCAGGATGAGCAGTTTGACCTAATTTTCTCCAGACGCGACAATCTGAGGTGCTGCCGGCACAGATGGTGCCTCCGTGGGCAGAAGGGCGAGGGTCCCACTGCAGACCCCTCGGCCCTCTCAGCCGGTGTGGCTCTGGTAGGCGACTCAGGACCTATGTGACTGCCTCTCCCCCTCCCCCGCCTCTAACCTGGTGCCCACACCCTCCCTGTTCCAGGCCAAGGATGAGCTGAACGAAAGGGAGGAGACGCGTGCGCAGGCGGTGCAAGAGCTGCGGGAGCTGGTGCAGGAGCAGGCGGCCTCTGGGGAGGAGCTGGCCATGGCGGTGGCTGAGAGGGTGCGGGACAAGGACAGTGCCTTCCTCCTGCGCTTCATCCGGGCCCGGAAATTCAACGTGGGCCGAGCCTACGAGCTGCTCAGAGGTGAGGCCCGTGCCGTGCCGAGGGGACGGCCCCGGGAAGGCAGAGGCAGGTCAGGAGGATGGTGTTCGCCCTCACCCAGGCACTGAGGAGAGCTGCTGGGGCCAAGTCCGTTTCCCTGAGCCTCCATATCCTTACCTGTAAAATGGGCCCGTGCGGGAACTAAGTAGCCTCCAAGTTCCCTTGAAGCCCTGACGATGAACGCGTGAGTGAATGAATGGAGTCTGCCAGGGCCTGATTGGTAGAGGTCTGGCTCCTCTCTCCTCTCGGCCACCCTGGGACTCGAGTAGAACTGGGGTACCCGATTTGGGAGGGGAGGGGAGGAGTTTCCCCTCCAGCGCCCACCACCAGAACCTAGGCTTTGGCTCCGGAATGCTGCCGGGAGGGGTCACCACAGTCACCTAACCCTCACGTGCAGGGCAGCTGAAGACGGTGCCGGCCCCGGCAATGAGCCCAGGGACAGAACCGCCTTGGCATTGCCGAACGAAGACAAGTTCCCTAAAACCACAAACATCAAAAGAAAATCAAGTCTTTGGTGCTGGGGAGGGACAGGCTGTCTGAGCAGGCCGTCTGCGGGCTAATAATGGTTTCCCTTGTCTTCCTTCTTCCCCGAATGTCAACTCCGTGCCCTGCTGTGCTGACCGCTGTCTTAGGCCCAGGGGTACAGCAGAGAACAAGACAGACAAGACTCCCCTTCCTCAAGGAACTCATTATATTCTAATGGTGGAAATAACAGACCAGATATATAAAATAAAAAATATGGAGAATGTTAGTGATAAGGAATAGAGAGAAAAATAAGAGAGGTGGACTCAAAGGCTCAAGGGGTTGAGGTTTTAGAGAAAGTAGCCAGGAAAACCCTCTGCAAAGAGAACTTTTGAAGAAAAACCCCTCCCCCCTGGGCTCAAGTTTGGTGGTGCAGGCAGCCCCCCCAGAGGCAGGGGCCTTCTCAGGATGGGTGAGGAGGGAGTTTGAGGGCAGAAGAGGTGCTGCTGGAAGCAGGGTGAAGGGCCTCTGTCCTGCTTGGGGTTCGGGTTTTACCCAGGGGCTCCTCCCTGGCGCTGCTCACACCTGCTCTCAGTGAAGCCTGCACCCAGCTGGAAAACCTGTGCCTCGTTCCCATGGGAAAGAAAATAACAAATTATAACTATCCTCATATTTAGGACTATACCCCATGTTTGCACAGCGTACAGTAATGTTCACCCTTGAATCTCATTTGATTGCAGCAACGATTTGGTGAGATAGGCCAATATTATTATGTGATTTTGGGAGAGGAAACATGGGCCTCAGATGGGTCGAGTATCTGGCTCCATCACACACAAGACATGTGGAAGAGCCTGGAAGAGGCCAGGTCTCTGACCCCCGCCAGGTGGGGGGAGATGGGATGGGATGGCTCCCTGAGGGGCTCCTCCTTGGCGCTCCCTCCTGCAGGCTACGTGAACTTCCGGCTGCAGTACCCTGAGCTCTTCGACAGCCTGTCCCTGGAGGCTGTCCGCTGCACCATCGAGGCCGGCTACCCTGGTGTCCTCTCCACCCGGGACAGGTATGGCCGAGTGGTCATGCTCTTCAACATCGAAAACTGGCAAAGTGAGGAAATCACCTTTGACGAGGTCAGTGGGGGTTCACCAGGCTCCCTCCCACTCCGTGGGCTGGGTTTCCTCCCCAACCCTGGCCTTCATTCCTGGCTCCCCAGGAGGCGAGGTCTGCAGAAGGGGAAAGGTGGGCGGCTACCTGCCACCAAGACCTTCCCAGGCAGGGGAATATTCCTAGGATGTCCAGGGCAGCTGGAAAACCCCGCAGCTTTGCAGTTGGGACCTGCTGGCCAGTAGTGCATGGCTGTTCCAGGGTGCCCCTGCCAAGTGCCAAGTGGGGGTAACAGCTGAGGGCCACGAGCCGAGTGGGGGTGGGGGGGCAGCCCAGCCAAATGCTAAAAGCTGAGAGCAACAGAGAGACCAGGAATTAGTGGATTGGGGGCTGGAATAGATTCTGGAAGCCACAGAGCTTCCAACCTATTTAGAAGCCTGAGTTCTTTGTACTAGTATGTGCGATTTTGCTTGTCTGAGCCCTAAAGAGGGCTGCCCCAAGTGGGGCTTTTAGGGTTTGTCTTAGGAAAACTTTGGCATGTATCACTGAGCCTTAAAAAGATTTATTTTTTAATTTAAAAACGGTACAAACTTATTTTACAAAATTCTATCTAGTTGTCTCAATGCCATTGATTAAAAAGTCCATCTTTTTTCAATGACTTGAGATGCCATCTTCATCATAGTCAATATTTTCATATGTACTTGGGTCCACTTCTGGACCTTCTGTTC